>CANTUR010001400.1:0-163567 GCA_947683625.1 Mallotus nudiflorus | reverse complement strand
CAGTAATAAAGCCTAAATACTATAGGCGTACCGGTACGTACTCGGTCCTAGTGCTGCCCACTAGGTAGCACGTTCTATTGATATCCTTCAGTAATAAATAATAAAACATTCATTCACAAAAATAAATGATGCATGGATATAAATGAAATAGCAATATAAACCATATATATACCGAAAATATACCAAACATAAACCAGATATATTTTGAGTATATATATGTCAAATAAATCCAATCAAATCATGAATTAAACTAAAAATATATTTAAAAACATTTTAAATATATTTTATTATTAAAACATGTATATAATTTATTATATACCAAAAATATACTTGAATATAAATCATGTTATTTATGCATATTTAGTCAAAATAAAACATGCATTTTCTAAATCATGCATCCTAAGCATATATATATAATATAGTAACTTACCTAATGCGCTCCACGAGACAGGTCCGACGGGCCTGGTCCACTAACCCTCGGTCTCGGCGCAACTAAACAAGAAATAATTACTCGACATCAGAATAACCCTAACAGAAATCCTAGAATTCAATCTAGAGTATTAAATACAGAATCGAAAATTAGGGTTCGACTGGATATCACGTTTTACGAGAATTCTACCGGAAATCCGACAGAACCTCCCCTGTAAAACGGACATCTCTCTACTCAAAAGAGTAGAGCCGACCCTGCAAAGAAAATACACTTCAAAAATAAACACCACAATCAATCACAACCCCTCGGTCGGACTCCAGACTACAATCTGTCGACCGGGGTCCACAAACACAGAAAATATATTCAAATATACCAAAAATATCCTTAAATCATAAAAATACATTTCATACGTAGAAATTACATAATTAACCTTGAAACACTGTAAAAATCGATTAAAACTCATTTTATTAGAAAAACCGTATATTATATATATAATTGAAAATAATTCCGGAAAATAGTTTTAATTAGTTAAAAATACCAAATATTTTGTAGAAATCATTTTTATACCTTAAATAAATATTAAAACCAATTAAAATACATTTTTAGACAATTTAGGGGTAAAATTACCAAAATACCCCTATATATATATATATACCTAATTTACTTCAAAAATTCACCAAAAATCATACACTTATCCAAAATTAATTTTCTCAACATATTTATCAATAATATCAATAATTAAACTCAATTAACCAATTAAATTCAAATAAAAACACAATTAACTTAATTTTACAAAATCACATAAACTTCAATAATTAAAAATAAATACTTAGAAATTCATAAAAATTCCAAATAAATTCCTATAATTCATTTCAACACCTAATTCAACCATAAACTCCAATTTCATAATTTAAATAATTAATTTCCGAAAATTCGAAAATAATATTAAAATATTCAAAAATACCCAAAAATCCAAACAATCTCCAAAAATTCTACAAAAATTCATACATGAAGATTAAACTACCAGGAACAACATTTGTGAAGGAAGTTTCCATGAATCATCCAAATTGAAGCTCAAAAAAATCGAAAACCAAAAGTGGCCGAAATATTCAACTCAAAACCTAAGCAATTCTAGACCATTTTAGCTCAAACAAAAGCTAGAATAACACTCACCGGAGCTCAAGGAGAAGATAGAGACCGGCGGTGTCGAAAACGGTGGCCGGATGAGGGAGAAACCACGGTGGGAAGATGGGTGGTCCGGCGCCTACCTACGGGAAGAAGAAGAAGAAGAAGAAGAAGAAAAAGAAAAAGAAAGAAAAAGGAAAGAGAAAGGAAAAGAAAAAGAAAGAAAAAGGAAAAGAAAAAGAAAAAAAAAAGAAAAAGAAAAAAAATAATAAATTTTAATAATTTAATAATAAATAAAATAATCAAATAATAATAAATAAATAATAAAATATTAGGGTAATAATAAACCCTAATTAAATAAATATACACACATAGGCTTTATTTAATAATTTAAAAATATGTATGAGTTCATGCAAGTCCGTAAATACATTTAAAATAATTAATAATACATTGTTTACGTGGAAATTTCCCCGAAAATGAAAGTCCCGGGAAAATTTTACGTAAAATACTGAAAATAATAGACAGTAATTAAAATAGGTTTAAAATACATATCAACTCATAAAAATATCGTATATACAGTCAAAATTATTGACACTGTATATCCCGGTACAGTGTAAAAATATTTTAAAAAAAACACGGGATATTACAGTCTTCCCCCCTTACAAGAATTCGTCCTCGAATTCTAAAAATAAGATTACAGAATCAGGAAGGAAAGAGATACGGGTAAGAAGCTCGCATCTCAGCTTCAGTCTCCCACGTATGCTCTTCAACTCTGTCGCTACGCCACAAAACCTTGACCATCGGAATCTGCTTCGATCGCAACTGTCGAACTTGAAAATCTACGATCGCCACAGGTTCTTCCACAAAAGTCAAATCTTCACTCACTTCCACACTGTCAGGTTGCAACACATGTGAAGGATCTGAGATATACTTCCTCAACATCGAGATATGAAATACTGGATGCACCTGCGACATACTCGGAGGCAAATCCAACCGATATGCAACAGTGCCAATTCTCTCCAGAATCTCAAACGGTCCAATATATCTCGGTGCTAACTTACCCTTCCTACCAAATCTCATCACACCCTTCATCGGAGATACTTTCAGAAAAACGAAATCTCCAACCTGAAACTCCACATCTCTGCGCCTAGGATCCGCATAACTCTTCTGTCTGCTAACTGCGGTCTCTAACCTGCGCTTGATCACGGCGACTTTCTCTGCAGCATCTTGAACCATCTCTGGTCCAGTCAAAGCTCTCTCACCAATCTCATCCCAACTCAACGGGGATCTACACTTCCTTCCATACAACGCCTCATATGGTGCCATACCAATACTGCTATGGTAGCTGTTATTATATGCAAACTCAACAAGCGACAAATGATCATCCCAGCTACCTCCCAAATCCAAGACACACATCCTCAACATATCTTCCAGTGTCTGGATCGTCCTCTCAGACTGACCATCTGTCTGAGGATGAAAAGCAGTACTGAAATCCAACCTAGTGCCCATCGCTTCCTGCAACTTCTGCCAAAAAACGAGAAGTAAACACTGAACCTCTGTCTGACACAATGGACACAGGTACTCCATGAAGGCATACAATATGCTTCACGTACAACTTCGCCAATCTAGCAACTGAATATGTGGCTTTCACAGGCAAGAAATGTGCAGACTTCGCCAATCTGTCTACAATCACCCAGATGGAATCGTATCCATCCTTCGAACGAGGTAAACCGACCACAAAATCCATAGCTATCCTTTCCCACTTCCACTCAGGAATAGGAAGAGGCTGAAGCTTCCCAGAAGGCTTCTGATGTTCGGCTTTCACTTGCTGACAAGTCAAGCACTTAGCAACATAATCAGCAACATCCTTCTTCAATCCATCCCACCAGTATAGATCTCTGATACTGTGGTACATCTTAGTAACACCAGGATGAACGCTGTAAGCTATAGAATGTGCTTCCTCTAGGATCTCTTCTCTCAAATCATCCACATCAGGAACACACAATCTACCACTGATCCACAACACACCATCATCATCGAGTGTGAAATCAGTGAACTTCCCTGCTCTGACATTCTCTGCAAGCTCTTCCAGAATAGGATCTCGGCTCTGAGCTGCTTTAATCATATCCCTTAGTACAGATCGTACTTTAAACTGAGCTAACAGTCCACCTGATCTACTGATCTTCATCATCAGACCTTGATCCACCATCAGATGCAATTCCTGGATCAATGGTCTCCTCTCCACACCGATGTGAGCAAGACTACCTGAGGACTTCCTACTCAATGCATCTGCTACCCACATTAGCTTTACCCGGATGGTAAAGAATCTCACAATCATAATCCTTCAACAGTTCCAACCATCTTCTCTGCCTCAGATTCAAATCTCGCTGCTGAAAAATGTACTTAAGGCTCTTGTGATCAGTAAATATCTCACAAGTCACCCCGTACAAATAATGTCTCCAAATCTTCAAAGCAAAGATCACTGCAGCCATCTCAAGATCATGTGTAGGATAGTTCTGCTCATGCTTCTTCAACTGCCTCGAAGCATAGGCTATCACCCTTCCATTCTGCATCAACACATAACCAAGACCAATTCTAGAGGCATCACAGTAAACTGTGAACTTATCCACACTATTAGGCAAAGCTAATACTGGCGCTGTGGTCAACTTCTCCTTCAACAACTGAAAACTATTCTCACAAGCTTCTGACCACTCAAATCTAACATTCTTCTAAGTCAAGCGAGTCATAGGGGCTGCAATCCTGGAAAAATCCTGCACAAACCGCCTATAATACCCGGCTAAACCCAGAAAACTCTGAATCTCAGTAACTGAAGTAGGTCTAGGCCACTCAGATACTGCTTCAAACCTTCTGTGGATCAACCCGAATACCTTCTTTAGACACTACGTGTCCAAGAAAAGAAACACTCTCCATCCAGAAATCACACTTCGAGAATTTAGCATAAAGCTGATGATCTCTCAGTGTCTGTAGTACAATCCTCAAGTGATATACATGCTCTTCCATACTCCTTGAATATACCAGTATATCATCAATGAAGACTACCACAAACTGATCCACATACGGTCGGAATACTCTGTTCATCAGGTCCATAAAAGCTGCTGGTTGCATTAGTCAAACCAAAAGACATCACCAGAAACTCATAATGACCATAACGAGTGCGGAACGCTGTCTTAGGAATATCAGCTTCACTGATCCGCAGCTGATGATAACCCGACCTCAAGTCGACCTTAGAAAAGAATTGTGCACCCTGGAGCTGATCAAACAAATCATCTATCCTCGGGAGAGGATACTTGTTCTTCACTGTCACCTTATTCAACTCTCTGTAGTCAATGCACAGTCTCAAGGTACCATCCTTCTTCTTCACAAACAAGACTGGTGCACCCCAAGGAGAAACACTAGGTCTGATAAAACCCTTATCCAACAACTCTTGCAATTGCTCCTTCAACTCTCTCAACTCTGCAGGAGCCATACGATAGGGTGTCATAGATATAGGAGTAATACCTGGAACCACATCTATACAGAACTCAATCTCTCTATGAGGTGGTAAACCTGGCAACTCCTCGGGAAAAACATCAGGAAACTCACAAGCAACAGGAACATCTGTGAGTGACAACTTCTCCACTGACGTATCCCTAACCAATGCCAAAAACCCCTGACAACCTTTCCTCAACAACTTCCTAGCAGAAATAACAGAAATAAGATTCTGAGGTGCTGAACTCCTGTCACCAACAAACTTAAAATCTTCTTCACCAGGAATTCTAAAAGTCACCTCCTTATTCCTGCAATCAACCACGGCAAAGTGCTGAGACAACCAATCCATTCCCAAAATAACATCGAACTCCATCACATCCAACAAAATCAAATCAGCGGGTAATTCTCTATCTCCCACGAGAACTGGACAACCAGAAAGAACAATATCGGCGTCCAAAGAATCACTCAGAGGAGTGGCAACAGACAAAGGAAAAGCCATCCTCGAAGCTTGCCAACAAGATTTAGAAGCAAAAACAGGAGAAACAAACGAATGCGTGGCACCCGGATCAAACAAAACCAAAGCATCCAGGTAACAAACAGAAAGAATACCTGCCACGACTGCATTAGATGCCTGAGCATCTAGCGGAGTTAGATGAAAAACTCTGGCCTGGCCTCGACCTCCCTGCTGACTGGTAGAAGCCTGGCCAACACCTCGGGTACCTCCTCTCGTACCTCTACCACGACTCTGCTGTGGAACAAACTGAGTAGAACTCTGATGCTGAGCTGGTGGTAACTGAAATGGCATAGGTGCAGCACTAGCAATCGACTGCTGTGGGAATCGCGGAATCTGCTGCTTGCTGATATCCGGGATAAGGACACGATCTGGCAAAATGTCCTGTCTGCCCGCATCTGAAACATGTCAACGGTGTCAGATAACACGGTCCTTGATGGACTCTACCACAAGTCTGACAAACACTGGTCGCTGATCCAGAACTACGACCACTGCTGCTGCTCGAAAGCACCTGATCCAAATCTGAATGATCTACGCTGACCTCCACGACCATGTCTACTGCTCCGATGCACTCGCTGCTGCTGTCTCTGACTCTGCTGAGTCGAACCTCGCTGCTGACTACTCGAACCAACATGAAAACTCGAATACGGAGTAGCCTGCAATCCACTCGACTGAACTCCCAACTGACAACTCAACGATCATGATCCTCTGGTACTCGGTATGAGCAGTCCGAGTCCTAGTCTCAATCGCATGCAGAAAATCTAAAGGATCAGAAGTACCATCAAAAGCAATCCTGCCAACTCTGGCATAGAACAAAGCTGCCTCAGGGTCAGACATACCCTGCTGATAGGCAGGCTGAACAGGCTGAACAACTGGAGGAACAGGAACATCAAAATCAGGCTCAACAGGCTCCTCGTCCTGTAACTCTCTCTGCCTACGGCGACCTGTCGCTCCTCGAGGTCTACCCCTGCCACGACCTCTACGCCTAACTGGCGGCTCAGGAGGTAAAACCTCATCCTGAAAAGACTCATCATCCTCGGCCTCAACGACCGGTGGAGCGACACGCGCTCGCCTCCTCATTCTGAAAAGACAAACGGAAAGATTCAGACAAAACAGACAACGGAGGAATAACGCTGAAAACTACAGCAAGTGAATACTTATCAAGACATACTCGAACCTAATACATTGCAGTAGTCCAACAGAAAACACAACTTTAAAACTAGGGCCCACAACTCACAAAACTAAGCCCTGACACAGAACTTCGCTCTGATACCAACTTTGTCACGACCCAAAACAGGGGCCATGACCGGCGCTAGGGAACGGGAATTCTTTCGAATCCGGAACCCGTAGCAAGCCTAAAAATAAAATAAAAATGCAATAATAACCATAAAAATATATAATATGCAGCGGAAAATAAAAATCATAAATATTACAATATCATCCATATCAACTGGATTTAATTCAAAACTCATCACATCGCATATATAATCTCATAAATGTATAATCTTTATACAAATCCAGTTTTACTATAATACATCTCTTTAAAACACATACTTTAATATACAACTACTGAAAATCACAACTACTGAAAATCACAACTACTGCAGTATCTAGATGAAATAAATAAGACTCAAGTATACAATTTACATAAAGAAGCCGGGGCGGAAGAAATCCGGCGTATCGACCTGCTACTGAGGTCTGAGGAAGTTGACTCTCCTGAAAAATAGTCAACGGAGGGGAGTCAGACCTCACTGAGTGAATTACTATAGTATATATACATACACTCTAAGTGATAATGCAAACAGTCAACAGTATATGAGTAATATGTATATATACAGGCAAGTTCATACAGATGCAGAAAAAATCATTTTATATATTTTGTCTGAAAATCAACTTTTATGAAGGATCACATAGAACCCTAGAATATCGCAACTTCAGAAAAATAGTGTTAAACAACACTCTAGCCATACAGGCTCACTGATTCCAAATATATCCACTTAATCCATATGGACAGTAGACTGGCCCCGAGACACTAAGTCAACCGAGCTCCAGCAGTCTGACTGCCAGTGTGATTGGCCCCGAGACACTTGGTCAACCGAGCTCCAGCAATCACACCCAAACCACATCTCACACATATCAATAATCATAATCAAATCGATATCCACAAATAGTCAGTAATAAAGCCTAAATACTATAGGCGTACCGTTACGTACTCGGTCCTAGTGCTGCCCACTAGGTAGCACGTTCTATTGATATCCTTCAGTAATAAATAATAAAACATTCATTCACAAAAATAAATGATGCATGGATATAAATGAAATAGCAATATAAACCATATATATACCGAAAATATACCAAACATAAACCAGATATATTTTGAGTATATATATGTCAAATAAATCCAATCAAATCATGAATTAAACTAAAAATATATTTAAAAAACATTTTAAATATATTTTATTATTAAAACATGTATATAATTTATTATATACCAAAAATATACTTGAATATAAATCATGTTATTTATGCATATTTAGTCAAAATAAAACATGCATTTTCTAAATCATGCATCCTAAGCATATATATATAATATAGTAACTTACCTAATGCGCTCCACGAGACAGGTCCGACGGGCCTGGTCCACTAACCCTCGGTCTCGGCGCAACTAAACAAGAAATAATTACTCGACATCAGAATAACCCTAACAGAAATCCTAGAATTCAATCTAGAGTATTAAATACAGAATCGAAAATTAGGGTTCGACTGGATATCACGTTTTACGAGAATTCTACCGGAAATCCGACAGAACCTCCCCTGTAAAACGGACATCTCTCTACTCAAAAGAGTAGAGCCGACCCTGCAAAGAAAATACACTTCAAAAATAAACACCACAATCAATCACAACCCCTCGGTCGGACTCCAGACTACAATCTGTCGACCGGGGTCCACAAACACAGAAAATATATTCAAATATACCAAAAATATCCTTAAATCATAAAAATACATTTCATACGTAGAAATTACATAATTAACCTTGAAACACTGTAAAAATCGATTAAAACTCATTTTATTAGAAAAACCGTATATTATATATATAATTGAAAATAATTCCCGGAAAATAGTTTTAATTAGTTAAAAATACCAAATATTTTGTAGAAATCATTTTTATACCTTAAATAAATATTAAAACCAATTAAAATACATTTTTAGACAATTTAGGGTAAAATTACCAAAATACCCCTATATATATATATATACCTAATTTACTTCAAAAATTCACCAAAAATCATACACTTATCCAAAATTAATTTTCTCAACATATTTATCAATAATATCAATAATTAAACTCAATTAACCAATTAAATTCAAATAAAAACACAATTAACTTAATTTTACAAAATCACATAAACTTCAATAATTAAAAATAAATACTTAGAAATTCATAAAAATTCCAAATAAATTCCTATAATTCATTTCAACACCTAATTCAACCATAAACTCCAATTTCATAATTTAAATAATTAATTTCCGAAAATTCGAAAATAATATTAAAATATTCAAAAATACCCAAAAATCCAAACAATCTCCAAAAATTCTACAAAAATTCATACATGAAGATTAAACTACCAGGAACAACATTTGTGAAGGAAGTTTCCATGAATCATCCAAATTGAAGCTCAAAAAAATCGAAAACCAAAAGTGGCCGAAATATTCAACTCAAAACCTAAGCAATTCTAGACCATTTTAGCTCAAACAAAAGCTAGAATAACACTCACCGGAGCTCAAGGAGAAGATAGAGACCGGCGGTGTCGAAAACGGTGGCCGGATGAGGGAGAAACCACGGTGGGAAGATGGGTGGTCCGGCGCCTACCTACGGGAAGAAGAAGAAGAAGAAGAAGAAGAAAAAGAAAAAGAAAGAAAAAGGAAAGAGAAAGGAAAAGAAAAAGAAAGAAAAAGGAAAAGAAAAAGAAAAAAAAAAGAAAAAGAAAAAAAATAATAAATTTTAATAATTTAATAATAAATAAAATAATCAAATAATAATAAATAAATAATAAAAATATTAGGGTAATAATAAACCCTAATTAAATAAATATACACACATAGGCTTTATTTAATAATTTAAAAATATGTATGAGTTCATGCAAGTCCGTAAATACATTTAAAATAATTAATAATACATTGTTTACGTGGAAATTTCCCCGAAAATGAAAGTCCCGGGAAAATTTTACGTAAAATACTGAAAATAATAGACAGTAATTAAAATAGGTTTAAAATACATATCAACTCATAAAAATATCGTATATACAGTCAAAATTATTGACACTGTATATCCCGGTACAGTGTAAAAATATTTTAAAAAAAACACGGGATATTACAGTCTTCCCCCCTTACAAGAATTCGTCCTCGAATTCTAAAAATAAGATTACAGAATCAGGAAGGAAAGAGATACGGGTAAGAAGCTCGCATCTCAGCTTCAGTCTCCCACGTATGCTCTTCAACTCTGTCGCTACGCCACAAAACCTTGACCATCGGAATCTGCTTCGATCGCAACTGTCGAACTTGAAAATCTACGATCGCCACAGGTTCTTCCACAAAAGTCAAATCTTCACTCACTTCCACACTGTCAGGTTGCAACACATGTGAAGGATCTGAGATATACTTCCTCAACATCGAGATATGAAATACTGGATGCACCTGCGACATACTCGGAGGCAAATCCAACCGATATGCAACAGTGCCAATTCTCTCCAGAATCTCAAACGGTCCAATATATCTCGGTGCTAACTTACCCTTCCTACCAAATCTCATCACACCCTTCATCGGAGATACTTTCAGAAAAACGAAATCTCCAACCTGAAACTCCACATCTCTGCGCCTAGGATCCGCATAACTCTTCTGTCTGCTAACTGCGGTCTCTAACCTGCGCTTGATCACGGCGACTTTCTCTGCAGCATCTTGAACCATCTCTGGTCCAGTCAAAGCTCTCTCACCAATCTCATCCCAACTCAACGGGGATCTACACTTCCTTCCATACAACGCCTCATATGGTGCCATACCAATACTGCTATGGTAGCTGTTATTATATGCAAACTCAACAAGCGACAAATGATCATCCCAGCTACCTCCCAAATCCAAGACACACATCCTCAACATATCTTCCAGTGTCTGGATCGTCCTCTCAGACTGACCATCTGTCTGAGGATGAAAAGCAGTACTGAAATCCAACCTAGTGCCCATCGCTTCCTGCAACTTCTGCCAAAAACGAGAAGTAAACACTGAACCTCTGTCTGACACAATGGACACAGGTACTCCATGAAGGCATACAATATGCTTCACGTACAACTTCGCCAATCTAGCAACTGAATATGTGGCTTTCACAGGCAAGAAATGTGCAGACTTCGCCAATCTGTCTACAATCACCCAGATGGAATCGTATCCATCCTTCGAACGAGGTAAACCGACCACAAAATCCATAGCTATCCTTTCCCACTTCCACTCAGGAATAGGAAGAGGCTGAAGCTTCCCAGAAGGCTTCTGATGTTCGGCTTTCACTTGCTGACAAGTCAAGCACTTAGCAACATAATCAGCAACATCCTTCTTCAATCCATCCCACCAGTATAGATCTCTGATACTGTGGTACATCTTAGTAACACCAGGATGAACGCTGTAAGCTATAGAATGTGCTTCCTCTAGGATCTCTTCTCTCAAATCATCCACATCAGGAACACACAATCTACCACTGATCCACAACACACCATCATCATCGAGTGTGAAATCAGTGAACTTCCCTGCTCTGACATTCTCTGCAAGCTCTTCCAGAATAGGATCTCGGCTCTGAGCTGCTTTAATCATATCCCTTAGTACAGATCGTACTTTAAACTGAGCTAACAGTCCACCTGATCTACTGATCTTCATCATCAGACCTTGATCCACCATCAGATGCAATTCCTGGATCAATGGTCTCCTCTCCACACCGATGTGAGCAAGACTACCTGAGGACTTCCTACTCAATGCATCTGCTACCACATTAGCTTTACCCGGATGGTAAAGAATCTCACAATCATAATCCTTCAACAGTTCCAACCATCTTCTCTGCCTCAGATTCAAATCTCGCTGCTGAAAAATGTACTTAAGGCTCTTGTGATCAGTAAATATCTCACAAGTCACCCCGTACAAATAATGTCTCCAAATCTTCAAAGCAAAGATCACTGCAGCCATCTCAAGATCATGTGTAGGATAGTTCTGCTCATGCTTCTTCAACTGCCTCGAAGCATAGGCTATCACCCTTCCATTCTGCATCAACACATAACCAAGACCAATTCTAGAGGCATCACAGTAAACTGTGAACTTATCCACACTATTAGGCAAAGCTAATACTGGCGCTGTGGTCAACTTCTCCTTCAACAACTGAAAACTATTCTCACAAGCTTCTGACCACTCAAATCTAACATTCTTCTAAGTCAAGCGAGTCATAGGGGCTGCAATCCTGGAAAAATCCTGCACAAACCGCCTATAATACCCGGCTAAACCCAGAAAACTCTGAATCTCAGTAACTGAAGTAGGTCTAGGCCACTCAGATACTGCTTCAACCTTCTGTGGATCAACCCGAATACCTTCTTTAGACACTACGTGTCCAAGAAAAGAAACACTCTCCATCCAGAAATCACACTTCGAGAATTTAGCATAAAGCTGATGATCTCTCAGTGTCTGTAGTACAATCCTCAAGTGATATACATGCTCTTCCATACTCCTTGAATATACCAGTATATCATCAATGAAGACTACCACAAACTGATCCACATACGGTCGGAATACTCTGTTCATCAGGTCCATAAAAGCTGCTGGTGCATTAGTCAAACCAAAAGACATCACCAGAAACTCATAATGACCATAACGAGTGCGGAACGCTGTCTTAGGAATATCAGCTTCACTGATCCGCAGCTGATGATAACCCGACCTCAAGTCGACCTTAGAAAAAGAATTGTGCACCCCTGGAGCTGATCAAACAAATCATCTATCCTCGGGAGAGGATACTTGTTCTTCACTGTCACCTTATTCAACTCTCTGTAGTCAATGCACAGTCTCAAGGTACCATCCTTCTTCTTCACAAACAAGACTGGTGCACCCCAAGGAGAAACACTAGGTCTGATAAAACCCTTATCCAACAACTCTTGCAATTGCTCCTTCAACTCTCTCAACTCTGCAGGAGCCATACGATAGGGTGTCATAGATATAGGAGTAATACCTGGAACCACATCTATACAGAACTCAATCTCTCTATGAGGTGGTAAACCTGGCAACTCCTCGGGAAAAACATCAGGAAACTCACAAGCAACAGGAACATCTGTGAGTGACAACTTCTCCACTGACGTATCCCTAACCAATGCCAAAAACCCCCTGACAACCTTTCCTCAACAACTTCCTAGCAGAAATAACAGAAATAAGATTCTGAGGTGCTGAACTCCTGTCACCAACAAACTTAAAATCTTCTTCACCAGGAATTCTAAAAGTCACCTCCTTATTCCTGCAATCAACCACGGCAAAGTGCTGAGACAACCAATCCATTCCCAAAATAACATCGAACTCCATCACATCCAACAAAATCAAATCAGCGGGTAATTCTCTATCTCCCACGAGAACTGGACAACCAGAAAGAACAATATCGGCGTCCAAAGAATCACTCAGAGGAGTGGCAACAGACAAAGGAAAAGTCATCCTCGAAGCTTGCCAACAAGATTTAGAAGCAAAAACAGGAGAAACAAACGAATGCGTGGCACCCGGATCAAACAAAACCAAAGCATCCAGGTAACAAACAGAAAGAATACCTGCCACGACTGCATTAGATGCCTGAGCATCTAGCGGAGTTAGATGAAAAACTCTGGCCTGGCCTCGACCTCCCTGCTGACTGGTAGAAGCCTGGCCAACACCTCGGGTACCTCCTCTCGTACCTCTACCACGACTCTGCTGTGGAACAAACTGAGTAGAACTCTGATGCTGAGCTGGTGGTAACTGAAATGGCATAGGTGCAGCACTAGCAATCGACTGCTGTGGGAATCGCGGAATCTGCTGCTGCTGATATCCGGGATAAGGGACACGATCTGGCAAAATGTCCTGTCTGCCCGCATCTGAAACATGTCAACGGTGTCAGATAACACGGTCCTTGATGGACTCTACCATAAGTCTGACAAACACTGGTCGCTGATCCAGAACTACGACCACTGCTGCTGCTCGAAGCACCTGATCCAAATCTGAATGATCTACGCTGACCTCCACGACCATGTCTACTGCTCCGATGCACTCGCTGCTGCTGTCTCTGACTCTGCTGAGTCGAACCTCGCTGCTGACTACTCGAACCAACATGAAAACTCGAATACGGAGTAGCCTGCAATCCACTCGACTGAACTCCCAACTGACAACTCAACGATCATGATCCTCTGGTACTCGGTATGAGCAGTCCGAGTCCTAGTCTCAATCGCATGCAGAAAATCTAAAGGATCAGAAGTACCATCAAAAGCAATCCTGCCAACTCTGGCATAGAACAAAGCTGCCTCAGGGTCAGACATACCCTGCTGATAGGCAGGCTGAACAGGCTGAACAACTGGAGGAACAGGAACATCAAAATCAGGCTCAACAGGCTCCTCGTCCTGTAACTCTCTCTGCCTACGGCGACCTGTCGCTCCTCGAGGTCTACCCCTGCCACGACCTCTACGCCTAACTGGCGGCTCAGGAGGTAAAACCTCATCCTGAAAAGACTCATCATCCTCGGCCTCAACGACCGGTGGAGCGACACGCGCTCGCCTCCTCATTCTGAAAAGACAAACGGAAAGATTCAGACAAAACAGACAACGGAGGAATAACGCTGAAAACTACAGCAAGGAATACTTATCAAGACATACTCGAACCTAATACATTGCAGTAGTCCAACAGAAAACACAACTTTAAAACTAGGGCCACAACTCACAAAACTAAGCCCTGACACAGAACTCCACTCAGATACGAACTTCGCTCTGATACCAACTTTGTCACGACCCAAAACAGGGGCCATGACCGGCGCTAGGGAACGGGAATTCTTTCGAATCCGGAACCCGTAGCAAGCCTAAAAATAAAATAAAAATGCAATAATAACCATAAAAATATATAATATGCAGCGGAAAATAAAAATCATAAATATTACAATATCATCCATATCAACTGGATTTAATTCAAAACTCATCACATCGCATATATAATCTCATAAATGTATAATCTTTATACAAATCCAGTTTTACTATAATACATCTCTTTAAAACACATACTTTAATATACAACTACTGAAAATCACAACTACTGAAAATCACAACTACTGCAGTATCTAGATGAAATAAATAAGACTCAAGTATACAATTTACATAAAGAAGCCGGGGCGGAAGAAATCCGGCGTATCGACCTGCTACTGAGGTCTGAGGAAGTTGACTCTCCTGAAAAATAGTCAACGGAGGGGAGTCAGACCTCACTGAGTGAATTACTATAGTATATATACATACACTCTAAGTGATAATGCAAACAGTCAACAGTATATGAGTAATATGTATATATACAGGCAAGTTCATACAGATGCAGAAAAATCATTTTATATATTTTGTCTGAAAATCAACTTTTATGAAGGATCACATAGAACCCTAGAATATCGCAACTTCAGAAAAATAGTGTTAAACAACACTCTAGCCATACAGGCTCACTGATTCCAAATATATCCACTTAATCCATATGGACAGTAGACTGGCCCCGAGACACTAAGTCAACCGAGCTCCAGCAGTCTGACTGCCAGTGTGATTGGCCCCGAGACCACTTGGTCAACCGAGCTCCAGCAATCACACCCAAACCACATCTCACACATATCAATAATCATAATCAAATCGATATCCACAAATAGTCAGTAATAAAGCCTAAATACTATAGGCGTACCGGTACGTACTCGGTCCTAGTGCTGCCCACTAGTAGCACGTTCTATTGATATCCTTCAGTAATAAATAATAAAACATTCATTCACAAAAATAAATGATGCATGGATATAAATGAAATAGCAATATAAACCATATATATACCGAAAATATACCAAACATAAACCAGATATATTTTGAGTATATATATGTCAAATAAATCCAATCAAATCATGAATTAAACTAAAAATATATTTAAAAACATTTTAAATATATTTTATTATTAAAACATGTATATAATTTATTATATACCAAAAATATACTTGAATATAAATCATGTTATTTATGCATATTTAGTCAAAATAAAACATGCATTTTCTAAATCATGCATCCTAAGCATATATATATAATATAGTAACTTACCTAATGCGCTCCACGAGACAGGTCCGACGGGCCCTGGTCCACTAACCCTCGGTCTCGGCGCAACTAAACAAGAAATAATTACTCGACATCAGAATAACCCTAACAGAAATCCTAGAATTCAATCTAGAGTATTAAATACAGAATCGAAAATTAGGGTTCGACTGGATATCACGTTTTACGAGAATTCTACCGGAAATCCGACAGAACCTCCCCTGTAAAACGGACATCTCTCTACTCAAAAGAGTAGAGCCGACCCTGCAAAGAAAATACACTTCAAAAATAAACACCACAATCAATCACAACCCCTCGGTCGGACTCCAGACTACAATCTGTCGACCGGGGTCCACAAACACAGAAAATATATTCAAATATACCAAAAATATCCTTAAATCATAAAAATACATTTCATACGTAGAAATTACATAATTAACCTTGAAACACTGTAAAAATCGATTAAAACTCATTTTATTAGAAAAACCGTATATTATATATATAATTGAAAATAATTCCCGGAAAATAGTTTTAATTAGTTAAAAATACCAAATATTTTGTAGAAATCATTTTTATACCTTAAATAAATATTAAAACCAATTAAATTACATTTTTAGACAATTTAGGGTAAAATTACCAAAATACCCCTATATATATATATATACCTAATTTACTTCAAAAATTCACCAAAAATCATACACTTATCCAAAATTAATTTTCTCAACATATTTATCAATAATATCAATAATTAAACTCAATTAACCAATTAAATTCAAATAAAAACACAATTAACTTAATTTTACAAAATCACATAAACTTCAATAATTAAAAATAAATACTTAGAAATTCATAAAAATTCCAAATAAATTCCTATAATTCATTTCAACACCTAATTCAACCATAAACTCCAATTTCATAATTTAAATAATTAATTTCCGAAAATTCGAAAATAATATTAAAATATTCAAAAATACCCAAAAATCCAAACAATCTCCAAAAATTCTACAAAAATTCATACATGAAGATTAAACTACCAGGAACAACATTTGTGAAGGAAGTTTCCATGAATCATCCAAATTGAAGCTCAAAAAAATCGAAAACCAAAAGTGGCCGAAATATTCAACTCAAAACCTAAGCAATTCTAGACCATTTTAGCTCAAACAAAAGCTAGAATAACACTCACCGGAGCTCAAGGAGAAGATAGAGACCGGCGGTGTCGAAAACGGTGGCCGGATGAGGGAGAAACCACGGTGGGAAGATGGGTGGTCCGGCGCCTACCTACGGGAAGAAGAAGAAGAAGAAGAAGAAAAAGAAAAAGAAAGAAAAAGGAAAGAGAAAGGAAAAGAAAAAGAAAGAAAAAGGAAAAGAAAAAGAAAGAAAAAGGAAAAAGAAAAAAAATAATAAATTTTAATAATTTAATAATAAATAAAATAATCAAATAATAATAAATAAATAATAAAATATTAGGGGTAATAATAAACCCTAATTAAATAAATATACACACATAGGCTTTATTTAATAATTTAAAAATATGTATGAGTTCATGCAAGTCCGTAAATACATTTAAAATAATTAATAATACATTGTTTACGTGGAAATTTCCCCGAAAATGAAAGTCCCCGGGAAAATTTTACGTAAAATACTGAAAATAATAGACAGTAATTAAAATAGGTTTAAAATACATATCAACTCATAAAAATATCGTATATACAGTCAAAATTATTGACACTGTATATCCCGGTACAGTGTAAAAATATTTTAAAAAAAACACGGGATATTACAAACAGACAAAGGAAAAGCCATCCTCGAAGCTTGCCAACAAGATTTAGAAGCAAAAATAGGAGAAACAAACGAATGCGTGGCACCCGGATCAAACAAAACCCAAGCATCTAGGTAACAAACAGAAATAATACCTGCCACGACTGCATTAGATGCCTGAGCATCCTGCTGAGTCAGATGGAAAACTATGGCCTGACCTCGACCTCCCTGCTGACTGGTAGAAGCCTAGCCAACACCTCTGTCACCTCCTCTAGTACCTCTACCACGGCTCTGCTGTGGAACAAACTGAGTGGAACTCTGATGCTGGGCTGGTGGTAACTGAAATGGCACGGGTGCTGCACTAGCAATCGACTGCTGTGGGAATCGCGGAATCTGTTGCTGCTGATACCCGGAATAAGGACACGATCTGGCAAAATGTCCTATCTACCCGCATCTGAAACATGTCAGCGGTGTCAAATAACACGGTCCCTGATGGACTCTACCACAAGTCTGACAAACACTATCCGCTGATCCGAAACTACGACCACTGCTGCTGCTCGAAGCACCTGACCCAAATCTGAACGATCTACGCTGACCTCCACGGCCATGTCTACTGCTCCGATGCACTCGCTGCTGCTGTCTCTGACTCTGCTGAGTCGAACCTCGCTGCTGACTACTCGATCCAACATGAAAACTCGAATATGGAGTAGCTTGCGATCCACTCGACTGAACTCCCAACTGGTAATAATCAGGCATCGCTCCCTGCCTAACTAATCTCAGCTCGATCTCCTTGGCTAGCTCAATCACAGACTCCAGAGTAAGACCTGCTGTAGGCATACCAGTAAAAGCTGAACCCAAACCAGTAATATACGTAGTAACAGAGAAATACTGATCTCGCATCAGATCCTCAGCATATCTACCCAGACGAAGAAACTCTCGGGTATACTCCTCTACAGATCGATCTCCACGAGAAATACTAGTCAAACAAAGATGATAACTCAAACGAAGAGGCTCTGGACAAAATCTCCTCATAAATCGCTCTCGAAACTGAGCCCATGTCATCGTCATCATATAGGGCTGGATCATCTGAATGAACCAATCTAGAGCTGGTCCCTCGATAGACAACTCAACAATCATGATTCACTGGTACTCGGTATGAGCAGTCCGAGTCCTAGTCTCAATCGCATGCAGAAAATCTAAAGGATCAGAAGTACCATCAAAAGCAATCCTGCCAACTCGGGCATAGAATAAAGCTGCCTCAGGGTCAGACATACCCTGCTGATAGGCAGGCTGAACAGGCTGAACAACTGGAGGAACAGGAACATCAAACTCAGGCTCAACAGGCTCCTCGTCCTGTAACTCTCTCTGCCTACGGCGACCTGCCGCTCCTCGAGGTCTACCTCTGCCACGACCTCTACGTCTCACTGGCTGCTCAGGAGGTAAAACCTCATCCTGAAAAGACTCATCATCCTCGGCCTCAACGACCGGTGGAGTGACACGCGCTCGCCTCCTCATTCTTAAAAGACAAACGGAATGATTCAGACAAAACAGAAAACGGAGGAATAACGCTGAAAACTACAACAAGGAATACTTATCAAGACATACTCAAACCTAATACACTGCAGTAGTCCAACAGAAAACACAACTTTAAAACTAGGGCCACAACTCACAACTAAGCCCTGACACAGAACTCCGCTCTGATACCAACTTTGTCACGACCCAAAACAGGGGCCATAACCGGCGCTAGGGAATGGGAATTCTTTCGAATCCGGAACCCGTAGCAAGCCTAAAAATAAAATAAATCATGCCATAATAACAGTAACAATATAATATATATACAGCGGAAATAAAAATCATAATATCATAATATTATTCACATCAACTGGATTTAAATCAAATCTCATCCCATAGATATATAATCTTTTTAATACAAATCCAGTTTCAATATAATACATCTCTTTAAAATAAAGTACATGAAATCCAATACTTTAATTCACAACTACTGCAGTGTCTAGATAAAATAAATAAGACTCAAGTAGATAATTTACATAAAGAAGCCGGGGCGGAAGAAATCCGGCGTATCGACCTGCTATTGAGGTCTGAAGAAGTTGACTCTCCTGAAAAATAGTCAACGGAGGGGAGTCAGACCTCACTGAGTGAATTACTATAATATATATACATACACTCTAAATAACAATGCATACAGTCAATAATACATATCTAATATGTATATATATAGGCAAATTCATACAGATGCAGAAAAATCATTTTTATATATTTTATTGAAAAATCCCAATTTATGAAGGATCACATAGAACCCTAGAATATCGCAACCTCAGAAATAGTGTTAAACAACACTCTAGCCATATAGGCTCACTTATTCCAAATATATCCACTTAATCCATTTAGACAGTAGACTGGCCCCGAGACACTAAGTCAACCGAGCTCCAGCAGTCTGACTGCCAGTGTGATTGGCCCCGAGACACTTGATCAACCGAGCTCCAGCAATCACACCCAAACCACATCTCACATATCAATAATCATATCAAATCAATATCCACAAATACTTAGTAACATAGCCTAAATACTATAGGCGTACCGGTACGTACTCGGTCCTAGTGCTGCCCACTAGGTAGCACGTTCTATTGATATCCTTCATCATTAATAATGTAAAACATTCATTCACAAAAATAAATGATGCATGAATGTAAATGAAATAGCAATATAAACCATATATATATACCGAAAATATACCAAAAGTAAACCAGGTATATTTCGAGTATATATATGTCAAATGAATTCAATCAAATTATAACTTAAGCTAGAAATATATTTAAAAACATTTTAAATATATTTTATTCACAAAACATGCATATAATTTAATATATACCAAAAATATACTTAATGTAAACTTAAGAAATAATCAAATTATTCATGCATATTTAATCAACATAAAACATGCATTTCTAAATCATGCATCCTAAGTATATATTTATAGTATAGTAACTCACCTAATGCGCTCCACGAGACAGGTCCAACGGGCCTGGTCCACTAGCCCTCGGTCTCGGCGCAACTAAACAAACAATAAATAATAGACATCAGAATAAACCCTAACAGAAATCCTAAAATTCAACCTAGAGTATTAAACACAGAATCGAAAATTAGGGTTCGACTGGACATCACGTTTTACGAGAATTCTATCAAAAATTCTATAGAACCTCCCCTGTAAAATGGACATCTCTCTACTCAAAAGAGTAGAGCCGACCCTGCAAAGAAATACACTTCGAAAAATAGGCTCAACACAATCAAAATCCCACGGTCGGACTCCAAACTACAGTCCACCGACCGGGGTCCACAAACATAGAATAATTCCAGATATACCAAAAATATCCTTAAAACCTAGAAATACATTTTATACATAGAAATTACATAATTAACCTTGAAACACTGTAAAAATCGATTAAAACTCATTTTATTAGAAAAATCGTATATTATATATATAATTGAAAATAATTTACGAAAAATAGTTTTAATTAGTTAAAAATACCAAATATTTTGTAGAAATCATTTTTATACCCTAAATGACTAATAAAACCAATTAAATTACATTTTTAGACAATTTAGGGTAAAATTACCAAAATACCCCTATATATATAAATATACTTAAATTACTTCAAAAATTCACCAAAAATCATACAATTATCCAAAATTAATTTTCTCAACATATTTATCAATAATATTAATAATTAAACTCAATTAACCAATTAAATTCAAATAAAAACACATTTAACCCTAATTTCTCAAAATCACATAAACTTCAATAATTCAAAATAAATACTTAGAATTTCATAAAAATTCCAAATAAATTCCTATAATTCATTTAAACACCTAATTTAACCATAAACTCCAATTTCATAATTTAAATAATTAATTTCCGAAAATTAGAAAATAATATTAAAATATTCAAAAATACCCAAAAATCCAAAAAATCTCCAAAAATTCTACAAAAATTCATACATATATATTGGGCTACAAGGAACAACATTTGTGAAGGAAGTTTTCATGAATCAATCAATTAGAAGCTCAAAAAAATCGAAAACCCTAATGTGACCGAAATTGAAAATTTGAAACCTAAGCAATTCTAGACCATTTTAGCTCAAACAAAAGCTAGAATCACACTCACCGGAGCTCAAGGAGAAGAAAGAGACCGGCGGTGTCGAAAATGGTGGCCGGAATCGACGTGATCGATGGTAGATCGATTTTCGGCTTCTCCGGCCAAAATCGACTTCCAGGCGCCGAAAACGGCTACCTCAGGCGGCGAAAAAGGTTGGGGAAGGCGGCGGCACACCGGATGGCACACCCACGGTGAAGAAACAGCAGTGGCAGCGACCGGACGACGAGAAGAAGGATCGGGAGGAAGAAGAAGACTCGGGGGGCAAAATGGTAATTTTCCAATTCTTTTTGATTTTTGATGTATATATGTATATATGTATATATATATATATATATACTTTATACTATATATTAAAATAATATTAAATTACACACATCAAATATACACCACACACACAGGCTTTATTTAATAATTTAAAAATATGTATGAGTACATGCAAGCCCGAAAATGTATTTAAAATAATTAATAATACATTGTTTACGTGAAAATTTCCCCGAAAATGCAACTCCCGGGAAAATTTTACGTAAAACACTGAAAATAATACACAGTAATTAAAATAGGTTTTAAATACATATTAACTCACAAAAATATCATATAAAATACAGAAATTATTAACACTGCATATCCCGGTACAGTGTAAAAATATTTTAAAAACACGGGATATTACAACATTAGGTTAGATTTCAATACTGCTTTTCATCCTCAGATAGATGGTCAGTCTGAGAGGACGATCCAGACACTGGAAGATATGTTGAGGATGTGTGTCTTGGATTTGGGAGGTAGCTGGGATGATCATTTGCCACTCGTTGAGTTTGCATATAATAACAGCTACCATAGCAGTATTGGTATGGCACTGTACGAGGCGTTGTATGAAAGGAAGTGTAGATCCCCTTTGAGTTTGGATGAGATTGGTGAGAGGGCTTTGACTGGACCTGAGCTCCGGTGAGTGTGATTCTAGCGTTGATTTGAGCTTAAATGGTCTAGATTTGCTTAGGTTTCAAATTTTTGAATTCGACCATATTAGGGTTTTTGATTTTTTTGAGCTTCGAATTGATTGATTCATGAAATCTCCCTTCACAAATGTTGATGCTAGTAGCTTAATCTACATGAATGAATTTTTGTGGAATTTTTGGATTTTTGGGTATTTTTGAATATTTTAATATTATTTTCTAATTTACGGAAATTAATTATTTAAATTATGAAATTGTGTTTTATGGTTAAATTAGGTGTTGAAATGAATTATAGGAATTTATTTGGAATTTTTATGAATTTCTAAGTATTTATTTTGGATTATTGAAGTTTATGTAATTTTGGGAAATTAGGGTTAATTATGTTTTTAATTGAATTTAATTGGATAATTGAGTTTAATTATTGATATTATTGATAAATATGTTGAGAAAATTAATTTTGGATAATTATACTATTTTTGGTGAATTTTTGAAGTAATTTTAGTATATTTATATATAAGGGTATTTTAGTAATTTTATCCTAAATTGGATAAAAATGTAATTTAATTGATTTTAATAGTTATTCAAGGTATAAAAATGATTTCTACAAATTATTTAGTATTTTTAACTAATTAAAACTATTTTTCGTGAATTATTTTCAATTATATATATAATATACGATTTTACTAATAAAATGAGTTTTTATCAGTTTTTACTGTGTTTTAAGGTTAATCATGTAATTTCTACCTATAAAATGTATTTCTATGTTATAAGGGTATTTTTGGCATTTTCTAAATTGTTATGTGTTTGTGGACCCCGATCGGTAGACTGTAGTTTAGAGTCCGACCGAGGGATTTTGGTTGTGTGTTGAGCTTGAATTTCGAAGTGTGTTTCTTTGCAGGGTCGGCTCTACTCTTTTGAGTAGAGAGATGTCCGTTTTACAGGGGAGGTTCTGCCTAATTTTTGGTAGAATTCTTGTAAAACGTGATATCCGGTCGAACCCTAATCTCAATTCTATGTTTAATACTCTAGATCGAATTCTAGGATTTCTGTTAGGTTTATTCTGATGTCGATTATTTATTGCTTGTTTAGTTGCGCCGAGACCGAGGGCTAGTGGACCAGGCCTGTCGGATCCATCTCGTGGAGCGCACTAGGGTGAGTTACTATACTATATATATATGCTTTAGGATGCATGATTTAGAAATATATGTTTTATTTTGATTAAAAATGCATAGATAATATGATTTGTATTTAAGTATATTTTTGGTATATATTAAATTATATGCATGTTTTGTTAATAAATTATATTTAAAATTTTTTTTAAATATATTTCTAGTTTAATTTATGATTTAATTGGATTCATTTGACGTATATATACTCGAAATATACCTGGTTTATTTTTGGTATATTTCTAGTATATATATGGTTTATGTTGATATTTTATTGAACTTCATGCATCATTTATTTTTGTGAATGAATGTTTTATGTTTATTAATGAAGGATATCGATAGAACGTGCTACCCAGTGGGCAACACTAGGACTGAGTATGTACCGGTACGCCTATAGTATTTAGGCTATATTACTAACCATTTGTGGATATTGATGGAATATGATTATTTGATATGTGAGATATGGTTTGGAGGTGTGATTGCTGGAACTCGGTTGACCAAGTGTCTTGGGGCCAATCAGACTAGCAATCAGACTGCTGGAGCTCGGTTGACTTAGTGTCTCAGGGCCAGTCTACTGTCTAAATGGATTAAGTGGATATATTTGGATTAAGTGAGCCTGTATGGCTAGAGTGTTGTCTAACACTGTTTTCGAGGTTACGATATCATAGGGTTCTATGTGATCCTTCATAAAAGATGATTTTCAATGAAAAATATATAAAATGATTTTATTGCATCTGTGTGTATTTGCCTGTATATATACCTATTAGATATATACTTTTGACTGTATGCATTGTCATGTAGTATGCATGTATATATATTATAGTAATTCACTCAGTGAGGTCTGACTCCCCTCCGTTGATAATTTTTCAGGAGAGTCAACATCTTCAGACCTCAGTAGCAGGCCTGTACGCTGAATTTCTTCCACCCCGGCTTCTTTGTGTAAACTGCTTACTTGAGTCTTATTTTTATAATAATCTAGACACTGCAGTAGTTGTAAATTAATTTGGTGGGATTTTATGTATTTTATTTATGTGAGATATTGTATTATATTTGAAACTAGATTTGTATTAAAAGATTTATATATATGAGATGAGATTTGACTTAAATCCAGTTGGTGAAAATAATATTATGATATTTATGATTTTCATTTCCGCTGCATTTGATATTGTTATTATTAATATTGCATGTTTTATTTTATTTTTAGGCTTGCTACGAGTTCCGGATTCGAAAGAATTCCCGTTCCCTAGTGCCGGTCATGGCCCCTGTTTTGGGTCGTGACATCCTTCATAAACTGATGGCTTTCATTATAAAAATGATTTTTGTTGCATCTGTGTGTATTTGCTTGTATATATATTTATTATATATACTATTGAGTGTCTGCATTTGACATTTAGTTATGCATGTATATATATTATAATAATTCACTCAGTGAGGTCTGATTCTCCTCTGTTGATATTTTTCAGGAAAGTTTTCATCTTCAGACCTTAGCAGTAGACCTATCCACCGGATTTCTTTTGCTCAGGATTTATTATGTAAATCGCTTACTTGAGTTTATTTTGTACTCTAGACACTGCGGTAGTAGTTGTATTTAAATCTGTCATGAGTTGTATTTGTTATTATAATTGTATGAGATTTTAAATTCAGAGTGTCACTCTGAAATATTTGTACTTAAAGATTTTATTATATATGAGATGCGATTTATGTTATTAAAGGAAGTGTGAAATTATTTTATATTCGAGGTTTAATTTCTGCTACACAAATATTTTATTTATTTTCTTATATTGCATGCTTTTATTTTTAAGGCTTGCTACGGGTTCTGGATTTGAAAGAATTCCCATTCCCTAGCACCGGTCATGGCCCCTGTTTTGGGTCGTGATAGGAATGCATGAGTATAAACCCTATGCCACACCTAAGACACCATCCTCTAAACTTTCAAAGCACACAGGTATCCTTTAAATCATGGTGACACATATTACTAAATCATTATAGCACTCAAATACACACTATCACTAGGCCAGACATTACTTATAATGTCAAAACATGCACTGTCACAATTCAAAACTAGGAGTCATGACCGGCGCTAGGGAATGGGAATTCTTTCGAATTCGGAACCCATAGTAAGCCTTAGAAAATAAAATCATGCAATAAATAGATAAAAGTACAACTGAATTAAAATCTTTTGAATCAATATATAAAAATGGATACTCAATATCCTTTCATAAATAAGTATATATATTCACACAGTGTTCAAATATAACTCTTAGAGTATAAAGTATCAAACAAAATAATACTCTTCTAATACAATAACACTACTACTACTACAGTTTCTAGAATAAAAATCAAAGTTTAAAATATACAGTTACATAAAATAGCCGAGACAGAAGAACACTGACAAGGAACTCTTCACCTAAGGTCTCCTGAAAAAAATAATTGAGGGGGTCAGACCTCACTGAGTGAATTATTATACTATATATACATGCAATCTAAACCATAATAATCAGGCATTCATATATATATTTGTATATACACGCATTTCATACAAATGCCAAACTTTGCTTTCATAAATATAATAAATGAAGAAAACATTTATTTTAATACATGAAGGATCAAATAGAACCCTATTAATCGTAACCTCAATCAACCATATCATCACTCTAGCCATACAGGCTCACTTAATTCCAAATAGATCACTTATTCCATTTTGGACAGTAGACTGGCCCCCCGAAACACTAAGTCAACCGAGCTCCAGCAGTTTGACTGTCAGTGTGATTGGCCCGAGACACTTGGTCAACCGAGCTTCAGCAATCACACCATCAATCGTATCACATCTCAAATCATAAATCAATCATATCATCAATCTCAATCAAATCATAATTCACCACAAGTAATCCTCACTCAAACCTAAATCTATTGCATTGGTATGTATTCAGTCTTAGTGTTGCCCACTAGGCAGCACATTCTATTGATATCCTTCAATTATAATAAATCATACATTCATAAAACAAATAGTGTAGAATAACATCCATAATAGCAAAATAAACCATATATATACCAGAAATATACTTAAAATAAACCAAGTATATTTCAACTACATATATATAAAATAAATTCAAATAAATCATGAAATATACTAAAATAAACCCATAATATACTAAAAACATGTTAGGTTTAAATTAGTAATAAAACATTCATTTATTTGGAAATATACCAAAAATATACTTAAAAATAATTTAAGTATAAATCAATAATATGACATGCATTTATTTAGGAATATACCTAAAATATACTCAAAATATACCTAAAGTATACTAATCATTTAATAAAATAATTATGAATAAATATACATTTAAAACATGTATATATACTAAAATGTACTAAACATAAACCTAATTATTTAACATGCATCTATCAAAATAACATGCATAATTGTTTAACATGCATATATAAAAAAATAAACCCTAAATATACCAAAAATATTATAATTTAAATCACTTTTAAAAACATATAATGAAAATGAAAAATCCTAAGTCATGCATCCTAAATGCAATACATATATATATAGTATAATAACTCACAGATTAACGCTCCACGAGACAAACTAGGCGGGCCTGCTCCATTAGGCCTCGGTCTCGGTGCAGCTAAACAATGAAAACGATCATGAAATCAGAATAAATCTAACTTATACTTCTAGAGACTCGATCTATGATTACAAAACACAACCAGACACATAATAGGAATTAGACCTGATGTCATGTTTTATGAGAATTCTATCGAAAATTCGGCAAAACCTCCTTTGTAAAACGGACATCTCTCTACTTTAAAAGTAGAGCCTGTCCTGGAAGAAAAATACACTTTGAATACAAAATTCTCACAACTCCTCGATTGGGATCCCAAACTACTGAAATTCCCCAACCGAGGTCCACAGTTCAACACAAGTTCAATAACACAATAAAATATATTAAAATCGATAAATACCATAAATACCCTCAAAATATCAAAATACAATATATATATATATATAGGTACACACACATGCATAATAATATACACAATATAAAAACAACAACAATTAAAATTAATACTATTAATAAAATAATTGGATAATAAGAATAATATTCATAATAATATTAAACAATAAAATAATACTAATGAAAATATTAATGAAAATAATAACCATGATAATAATAACACACAACACATTTGAAAATAACAATAATATAAACAATATTTATGAAATAATTTAATAATGCAATAATGTAAATCAATAAAAATAAAATAATGTTAGTACTTAAAAATAATATTAAAATAACCATGCACTAAATTAACATTATTAAAATAATAGTATTCGAAAATAATAAATATACATAATGAAATTTAAACGTCCAAAATAATAAGTTCCAAAATAATATATTTACGTAGAAAATTCAATGAAATATAAAATAATAATAATTAATCACAAAATAGTAAAATAATTAAATTAAACTTTTAAAAATTTATTAACACTGCATATCTCATTATATAATAAAAAAAATTTAAAACTAGGGATATTACAGTCTTCCCTCATAAGAATTCATCCCCGAATTCAAGAAAAGAATAAAACAAAGATTAAGGAGGAAAGAGATACGGGTAAAAAGCTCACATCTCAGCTTCAGTTTTCCAAGTATGCTCTTCTACTCTGTTGTTGTGCCACAATACATTGACCATCGGAATCTGCTTCAAATGCAACTGTCGAACTTGATAGTCTATGATCGCAACAGGTTCTTCCACGAATGTCAAGTCTTCATTCACTTCCACGCTATTGGGATGAAACACGTGTGAAGGGTCTAAAACATACTTCCTCAACATCGAGATCTGAAACACCGGATGCACTTAAGACATACTCGGAGGCAAAGCCAACCGATATGCAACAGTGCCAACTCTCTCCAGAATCTCAAATGGTCCTATATATCTCGGTGCTAGCTTACCCTTCCTACCAAATCTCATAACACCCTTCATCAGAGACACCTTTATAACACAATCTCCAATCTGAAACTCCATATCTCTGCATCATGGATCTGCATAGCTCTTTTGCCTACTAATTATGGTTTCTAATCTTCTTCTGATCATAACTTTCTCTGCTGCATTCTGGATAATACTTTCCTCCATACAAGCCTCATATGGTGTCATTCCAATATTGTCATGGTAGTTGTTATTATAAGTGAATTCCATAAGCAGCAAATAATCAACCCAACTACCTCCCAGATCCAAAACACACATCTTCCACATATCTTCAACTTTATGGATCGTCTTCTCAGACTGACTATCTGTCTGAGGATGAAAAGCAGTACTGAAATCTAACTTGGTGCCCATCGCTTCCTATAACTTTTGTTAAAAATGATAAGTAAATACTGAACCTCTGTCTAACATAATGGACATAGGTACTCCATGAAGGCACATAATATGCTTCACATACAGCTTCGCCAATCTAGCTACAGAATAAGTGGCTTTCACAGACAATAAATATGCAAACTTGGTCAACCTATTGACAATCACCCAGATGGAATCGTATCCATCCTTAGAATGAGGTAAACCAACCACAAAATCCATAGTAATCCTTTCACACTTCCACTCAGGAATAGGAAGAGGCTGAAGCTTCTTAAAAGGCTTTTAATGCTCAGCTTTCACCTGCTAGCAAATTAAACACTTAAAAATATAATCAGCCACATCCTTCTTCAATCCAACCCACTAATACTAATCCTTAATACTGTGGTACATCTTGGTAACATCTGGATGTACACTGTAAGCTCATTTCACAGTTTATATAGAATCTCTTTTCTCAAATTTTCAACATTAACCCTATTTAATTAACTTGTGCGTCTCTTACCATAAGATCATTCTATGATGACATGCCATGATGAATGCTATGATGAAATTTTGGAATGAAATGTCATGATGAAATGCTATAATGAGATGCTATGATGATATAATGAAATACTATAATGATGTCAGATCTTATCCTCTAAAGCTCATGCAACCCTTGGATCAACGGTATTCTTCAGCAACTGAAAACTATTCTAACAAACATCTTCTCACACAAACTTCACGTTCTTCTGAGTTAAGCAGGTCATAGGAGCTGCAATTCTAGAGAATTCTTCTCAGATCTCCTATAATACCCAACTAAACCCAAAAAAATTGCAAATCTCCATAGCTATAGTCAGTTTGAGCCACTCAGATACTGCTTTGATCTTTTATAGATCAACTTGAATACTATCTTTAGACTCCACATGTCTAAGAAAAATAACACTCTCCAACCAGGGATCACACTTCATGAATTCAGCATAAAGTTGACATTCTCTTAGTGTCTATAGTATAGTCCTCAAGTGATATATGTGCCCTTTCATTCACTTTGAATATGCTAGTGTATCATCAATGAAGACTACTACAAACTGATCCACAACTAATGATAACCTGACTTTAAATGAATCTTAGAAAAGAACTGTGCACCTTGAACTTGATTAGATAGATTATTTATTCTCGGAAGAGGATACTCGTTCAGTTCTATGTAATTAATGCACAGTCTGGGTGTACCATCCTTCTTCTTCACCAACAGGACTAGTGCACCCTAAGGAAATACGGTCTGACAAAACCCTTGTCTAACAGATATTGTAATTGCTTCTACAGCTCTGCAAGAGCTATTCTATACAACTGCATTGGAATAGGAGCTACATCAGGAACCACATCGATACAAAATTCAATTTTTGTGAGGTGGTAAACCTGGTAACTCATAAAGAAAAACATCAGAAAACTCACAAGCAATTAGAACATCTGTGAGAGACAACTTCTCCACTGAAGTATCCCTAACTAGAGCCAAGTATTCCTGATAACCCTTCCTCAACATCTTTCTAACAGTGATAGTGGAGATAAGATTATGAGGTACAGAACTCTTATCACCAACAAACTTAAACTCTTCTTTGTTAGGAATTCTAAAAATTACCTCTTTACTCCAACAATCAACCACTACATAGTGCTAAAACAACCTTTTCATATTTTATCAAGATCAAATACACCCAAACGACTGAATTCACTAATAACCTTCAAAATTCCATTTCTCAGTTCAGATACTAATGTATGCCGAACTTAATCATGCATCATACAATTCTACTAGTCTCCTCTTATAATGAATCACGTCTTCAACATGACGTAACAAATTGAAGAGTTTACATGTATTCTTCTCAACTAACTGCTCTTCTCATACTATGTGCAATAACAGCCACAGGTAATTATCCTTCCTTGAAAATGGATGGAAGTATTTTAGAAATCACTCTTTTAACTCAAATTATGTGCTACAGTCAGAATTGGCAGCTTCACCATCAAGAGTACAAAAGTGTTTCATCTTCATTAAACATCTTCCAATTCCTTCATCAAAGCATATACAAAGCAATTATTATGCTTAGTTAAGTGCTATTAAGTTCACACTAACCTTGGCTATCCTAGTCACAAATGCTGCTTATTCGAGTTTAAAAAGGGATGCTTGTACCTCTTACAATGACTACCTCGACCTTTGAGTTACAGTTGCCTCTGACCTACCCCTATACTAGATAGGTGTAGTAAGGCTGAAACTATAACCATAACTTGAACTTGAAAAGACTGATTATCAATATTTTCTCTACAAAAGAAATAATTCGCATTCACCACACTGAAAAGATATGGAAAATCAACAGGATTCAGAATATAGAATATACGCAGAATTGACATATCCCGAGTTCATTATTGAAAAATAAATTACATCTGCTGTATGATCAAAGGTATCAACACTGCACCCTGTGAAACTTCTATTGCATAAGCAACATCATCGTAATGCTAAGCCACAAGCTCCTCATTCTGTTGTTCCCGTTGATTATGACGATCATCTGGCCTTCTAAGTCCATCTCTACCCCTACGCCTAATAGGCTGCACAGGGGGCAGAATCTCATGCTCAAAAGATTAACTATCATCGATCTCATCGACTGATGGACCGACTCATGCTCATGGCATTCAGAAAAGAACAAAAACAAAACAAATAATTCAACCAATCATAAATATCAATTGACACCTTAATAGTTACATGAAATTCCTAATGCAAGGAAAACTTCTCAAAGACATGATCAAACCTAATTTAACTACAGTAGTTCCAAAGAAAACACAACTCGATAACCTAGGTCCACATCTTTAAACCTAGGCTCTAATACCAACTTTGTCACGACCCAAAACTAGGAGTCATGACCGACGTTAGAGAACGAGAATTCTTTCGAATCCAGAACCTGTAGCAAGCCTTAGAAAATAAAATCATGCAATAAATAGATAAAAGTACAATTGAATTAAAATATTTCGAATCAATATATAAAAATGAATACTTAATATTCTTTCATAAATAAGTATATATATTCACACAGTGTTCAAATATAACCCTCAGAGTATAAAGTATCAAACAAAATAATACTCTTCTAATATAATAACACTACTACTACAGTTTCTAGAATACAAATCAGAGTTTAAAATATACATTTACATAAAATAGCCGGGATGGAAGAACACCAGTGAGGAACTCTACTACTAAGGTATGATGTTATAGGATCTCCTGAAAAAAAAATAATTAAGGGGGGTCAGACTTCATTGAGTGAATTATTATACTATATATACATGCAATCTAAACCATAACAATCAGGCATTCTTATATATATTTGTATATACACGCATTTCACATAAATGCCAAACTCTGCTTTCATAAATATAATAGATGCAAAAAATATTTATTTTAATACATGAAGGATCAAATAGAACCCTATTAATCGCAACCTCAATCAACCATATCATCACTCTAGCCATACAGGCTCACTTAATTCCAAATAGATCACTTATTCCATTTTGGACAGTAGACTAGCCCCGAGACACTAAGTTAACCGAGCTTCAGTAATCTGACTGTTAGTGTGATTGGCCCCGAGACACTTGGTCAACCGCACTCCAGCAATCACACCATTAATCATATCACATCTCAAATCATAAATCAATCATATCATCAATCTCAATCAAATTGTAATTCACCACAAGTAATCCTTACTCAAACCTAAATCTATTGCATCGGTACGTACTCGGTCCTAGTGTTGCCCACTAGGTAGCACGTTCTATTTATATCCTTCAATTATAATAAATCATACATTCATAAAACAAATAGTGTAGAATAACATTCATAATAGCAAAATAAACCATATATATACCAGAAATATACTTAAAATAAACCAAGTATATTTCAAGTACATATATGTAAAATAAATTTAAATCAATCATGAAATATACTAAAATAAACCCATAATATACTAAAAACATGTTAGGTTTAAATCAGTAATAAAACATGCATTTATTTGGAAATATACCAAAAATATACTTAAAAATAATTTAAGTATAAATGAATAATATGGAATGCATTTATTTAGGAATGTACCTAAAATATACTAAAAATATACCTAAAGTATACTAATCATTTAATAAAATAATTATGAATAAATATACATTTAAAACATGTATATATACTAAAATGTACTAAACATAAACCTAATTATTTAACATGCATATATAAAAAAATAAACCCTAAATATACCAAAAATATTATAATTTAAATCACTTTTAAAAATATATAATGAAAATGAAAAATCCTAAGTCATGCATCCTAAATGCAATACATATATATATAGTATAATAACTCACAGATTAGCGCTCCACGAGATAGACTCGACGGGCCTGCTCCAGTAAGCCTCGGTCTCGGTGCAGCTAAACAATGAAAATGATCAAGAAATCAGAATAAATCTAACTTACACTTCTAGAGACTCGATCTATGATTACAAAACACAACCAGACACAGAATAGGAATTAGACCTAATGTCGCATTTTATGAGAATTCTATCAAAAATTCGGCAAAACCTCCTCTGTAAAACGGACATCTCTCTACTTAAAAAGTAGAGCCTGTCCTGCAAGAAAAATACACTTCGAATACAAAATTCTCATAACTCCTCATGTCACGACCCAAACTAGGAGTTATGATCGGCACTAAGGAATGGGAATTCTTTCAAATCCGGAACTCGTAGCAAGACTAAGAAAATAAAATCATATGATAAATAATTACAAGTACGACAAAATTAAAATTTTTCGAATCGATATATAACATAAATACTCCAAATCCTTTCATAAATGAATACATATTCGTACAATGTTCAAATACAGATTCTTAGAGTATTTAATATCAAAATAAAATAAAAATTTTTTGATACAATAACACTACTACTGCAGTTTCTAGAATAAAAATCAGAGTTCAGAATATACATTTACATAAAATAGCCGGGACTGAAGAACACTGACGAGGAACTCTACGACTAAGGTCTGACGATAAAGGATCTCCTGAAAAAAAATAATTGAGGGGGGTGAGACCTCACTAAGTGAATTATTATACTATATACACATGCAATCTAAACCATAACAATTAGGCATTATTATATATATGTATATACGCATAATTCACGCAAATGCCAAACTCTGCTTTTATAAATGTACTAAATGTACTAAATGTAGAAAACGTTTAATTAAATTCATGAAGGATCCATAGAACCCTAATAATACCAACCTCAAACAACCCCATCATCACTCTAGCCATGCAGGCTCACTTGATTCCAAACAAAACACTTATTCCAATCTGGACAACAGACTAGCCTCGAGACACTAAGTTGACCGAGCTCCAGCAGTCTGGCTGTCAATGTGATTGGCAACTGAGCTCCAACAATCACACTATCTATTACCTCACATCTCAATCAACCCAATAGATCATTCATTCCACTATGGACAGTAGATTGGCCCCGAGACACATAGTCAACCGAGCTCCAGCAGTCTGATTGTCAGTGTGATTGGCCCAGCAATCATACTATGTAACATACTATTAATCTTAGTCAAATCAATCAAATTAATTATAAATCACCAAAACTAATTCTCACTCAACCCTTATTTATCGCACCAATACGTACACGGTCCTAGTGCTGCCCACTAGGAAGCACATTCTATTGATATCCTTCATTCACATAAATCATTCATTCTGAAAATAATTAATGTAAAACAATATTCATAATAGTAAAATCAACCGTATATATATATATATATATATATATATATATATATATATATATATATATGCCAAATAAAGTATGAAATATACTAAAGGTAAACCATTAGTATAGTTAAAAACAATTAAGTGTGTATCAATAATATAACATGCATTTACTTATAAATATACCTAAATATACAAAAGATATACCCTAAGTATACCACTAATGTGTTAGGTTTGAATTAATAATAAAACATGCATTTATTTGGAAAATATATCAAAAATATACCAAAAATAAACTTAAAAACAATTTAAGTGCAGATTCATAATATAGCATGCAATTATTTAAGAATAAACCTAAAATATACTAAAACTATACCTAAAGTATACTAATCATTCAATAAAATAATTATGACTAAATGTACATTTTAAAACATGTATATATATTAAAATGTATTAAATATAAACCCAATTGTTTAACGTGCATATATCAAAATAACATGCATAATTATTTAACATGCATATATATATAAAAAAAAATACAACCCTAGATATACAAAATATATTATAATTTAAATCACTTTAAAAAAAACATATAATGAAAATGAAAATCCTTAGTGATGCATCCTATATGCAATGCATATATATACAATATAATAACTCAGATGTTAGCGCTCCACGAGACAAACTCAGCGGACCTGATCCGTTAGGCCTCTGTCTCAACGCAACTAGAAAAATAAAATAATAATAGCCATCAGAATAACTACTAACTCTATACTTCTAGGATTACTATACACAGATTTAATCAATATTTCAAAATTAGACTCGAACCGGTTGTCACATTTTACGAGAAATCGACTGAAATTTGGGCAGAGTCTCCTATGTAAAACGGACATCTCCCTACAAAAGTAGGGCCGATCCTACACAGAAAACACACTTCGAATACAAAATTCTCCCAATTCCTCGGTTGGGATCCTGAACTACTGAAATTCCCCAACCGAGGTCCACAGTTCAACACAAGTTCAATAACACAATAAAATATATTAAAATCGGTAAATACCATAAATACCCTCAAAATATCAAAATACAATATATTTAACATTAAAATGCCAAAAATAATTATTTTCCTAATAATTACTTAAAAACCCTAAATAATAATATGATAGTATTAAAAATTCATTTTTCCAATAATTACACAATTAATAATAAAAATTCATTTTATAAATCTAAATAATTTAATTAACCCAATAATATAACAAGAAGTTATAAAAACCCATTATTTTATCAAAATAATATATAATATATTATTTGAAAATAATTTTTTGAAAATTAGTTTTTAAGTAGCTAAAAATAGTAAATAATTTGTAAAAATCATTTTAGTACCTTAAATAATTATAAAACCAACTAAAGCCTTATATTTAACTATAATCTTAACAAAATTACGTATTTACCCTTATAATTCAAAAATACACATAATATACTAATATTACTCCAAATTTCTCTAAAAATTATATAAATGCATAAAAATTATTTTCTCAACATATATATTACTACTATTAACGAAAACACATTATTAAACAATAATTTCAATAAAAACCCAACTATAAGCTAATTATCCAATATTGACATAATATAAAAATATTTATAAAAATTACATAAAAATCACAAAAATTATAATCTCAACACTATAATTAATAATAACCCATAAAAACACTAAATCAAAAAAATTTATAATTAAATAAAATAATTTACGAAAATTAATAAAATATTCACAAATTCACAAAAATTAAAATAAATTCCAAAAATCATAAAAAAAATTCATAGACGAAGATTAAGCTTCCAGGAATAACTTTTGCAAAAGGAGTTTGTAAGATTCATCAAGATCAAGCTTAAAAAAAAATTAAAAAAACCCTAAAGCTCCATAAACTAAAAATCAACAAAACTCAAGAAATAGGTGATGAAAGCTTAAACTAAGCTTAGATTCATGCTCACTGGAGTCTAGAGAGTCGATAGAGACTGGAAGCTGGAGAAACGGTGGCCGGAAGTGATGGAGGCACAATGGATGTTGGTGACAAGGACGGTGGAAGGGGAAAGGTTCTGCATATATATATATATATATATATATATATATATATATATATATATATATATATATATATATATTTTATTTTTTTGCTGTGTGTTTGGTTTTGTTGAATGTGTTTATGTGTTTTGTATGGATATATACACGTAAATGTGTGTTTATATATGTGTATGTGTATTGTTTTATTTATTTATGTATATATTTTAATAATAAACTATATAATATAATATAATAATAATAATTTATAATAAATTAATCTCAACCACCCATTATAATCTATATATATATATATATATATATATATATAGGTACACACACATGCATAATAATATACACAATATAAAATCAACAACAATTGAAATTAATACTATTAATAAAATAATTGGATAATAAGAATAATATTCATAATAATATTAAACAATAAAATAATACTAATGAAAATATTAATGAAAATAATAACCATGATAATAATAACACACAACACATTTGAAAATAACAATAATATAAACAATATTTATGAAATAATTTAATAATTCAATAATGTAAATCAATAAAAAATAAAATAATGTTAGAACTTAAAAATAATATTAAAATAACCATGTACTAAATTAACATTATTAAAATAATACTATTCAAAAATAATAACTATACATAATGAAATTTAAACGTCCAAAATAATAAGTTCCAAAATAATATATTTATATAGAAAATTCAATTAAATATAAAATAATAATAATTAATCAAAAAATAGTAAAATAATTAAATTTAACTTTTAAAAATTATTAATACTGCATATCTCATTATTTAATAAAATAATTTAAAAATCAGGGTTATCACACATCGGTTGGGATCCCGAACTACTGAAATTCCCCAATCGAGGTCCACAGTTCAATACAAGTTCAATAACACAATAAAATATATTAAAATTGATAAATACCATAAATATCCTCAAAATATCAAAATACAATATATTTAACATTAAAACGCCAAAAATAATTATTTTCCCAATAATTACTTAAAAACCCTAAATAATAATATAATAGTATTAAAAATCCATTTTTCCAATAATTACCCAATTAATAATAAAAATTCATTTTATAAATCTAAATAATTTAATTAACCCAATAATATAACAAGAAGTTATAAAAACCCATTATTTTATCAAAATAATATATAATATATTATTTGAAAATAATTTTTTGAAAATTAGTTTTTAATTAGTTAAAAATAGTAAATAATTTGTAAAAATCATTTTAGTACCTTAAATAATTATAAAACCAACTAAAGCCTAATATTTAACTATAATCTTAACAAAATTACGTATTTACCCTTATAATTCAAAAATACACATAATATACTAATATTACTCCAAAATTCTATAAAAATTATATAAATGCATAAAAATTATTTTCTCAACATATATATTACTACTATTAACTAAAACACATTATTAAACAATAATTTCAACAAAAACCCAACTATAAGCTAATTATCCAATATTGACATAATATAAAAATATTTATAAAAATTACATAAAAATCACAGAAATTATAATCTCAACACTATAATTAATAATAACCTATAAAAACACTAAATCAACAAATTTTATAATTAAATAAAATAATTTACGGAAATTAATAAAATAATAATAAAATATTCAAAAATTCACAAAAATTAAAATAAATTCCAAAAATTATAAAAAAATTCATAGAGGTAGATTAAGCTTCCAAGAACAACTTTTGTGAAAGGATTTTGAAGATTCATCAAGATTAGGCTTAAAAAAAATTCAAAAAACCCTAAAGCTCCATAAACTAAAAATCAACAAAACTCAAGAAATAGGTTATGAAAGCTTAAACTAAGCTTAGATTCATGCTCACCGGAGTCTAGAGAGTCGATAGAGACTGGAAGCTCGAGAAACGGTGGCCGGAAGTGATGGAGGCATAGTGGATGTTGGTGACAGGGACGGTGGAAGGGGAAAGGTTCTACATATTTTTTTTTTGCTGTGTTTTAGTTTTGTTGAATGTGTTTATGTGTGTGAATGTGTTTATGTGTGTGCATGTGTTTTGTGTGGATATATACACATGAATGTGTGTTTATATATGTGTATGTGTATTGTTTTGTTTGTTTATGTATATATTTTAATAATAAACTATATAATATAATATAATAATAATTATTTATAATAAATTAATCTCAACCACCCATTATAATCTATATATATATATAGGTACACACACATGTCACACACATGCGTAATAATATACACAATATAAAATCAACAACAATTAAAATTAATACTATTAATAAAATAATTGGATAATAAGAATAATATTCATAATAATATTAAACAATAAAATAATACTAATGAAAATATTAATGAAAATAATAACCATGATAATAATAACACACAACACATTTGAAAATAACAATAATATAAACAATATTTATGAAATAATTTAATAATGCAATAATGTAAATCAATAAAAAATAAAATAATGTTAGTACTTAAAAATAATATTAAAATAACCATGTACTAAATTAACATTATTAAAATAATAGTATTAAAAAATAATAAATATACATAATGAAATTTAAACGTCCAAAATAATATATTTACATAGAAAATTCAATTAAATATAAAATAATAATAATAATTAATCAAAAAATAGTAAAATAATTAAATTAAACTTTTAAAAATTATTAACACTGCATATCTCATTATTTAATAAAATAATTTAAAAACTAGGATTATCATAGTCTCCCCTCCTTATAAGAATTCGTCCATAAATTCCAAGAAAAGAATAGACAAGAATCAAGGAGGAAAAAGATATGGGTAAGAAGCTCGTATCTCAACTTCAGTCTCCCAGGTAAGCTCTTTCATGTTGTTACTTCGCCATAATATCTTGACTATCGAAAACTGGTTCAAACATAACTATCGAGCTTGATAATCTACAATTGCCACTGATTCCTTCTTGAATTTTAGATCTTTGTTCACTTCTACATTATTGTAACAGGCCAGACCAACCCGCATCAAATATTGTCCGCTTTGCCCAGGCCCAGCCCGCAGTGCACAGTTTTAAAACGCGTCTAATGGGAGAAGGTATCCATACCCTTATAAGGAGTGCTTTGTTCTCCTTCCTAACCGATGTGGGATATCACAATCCACCCCCCTTAGGGCCCAGCGTCCACACTGGCACACCGATCTGGGCTCTGGCTCTGATACCATTGTAATAGCCCAGACCAACCCGCATCATATATTGTCTGCTTTGGCTAGCCCAGCCCGTAGCGCACGATTTTAAAATGTATCTAATATGATGGGAGCTCTAACTCAACCGGCTCCGACCGGCTCTGGCTCTGATACCATTGTAATAGCCCAGACCAATCCGCATTAGATATTGTGATATCCCACATCGGTTGGGAAGGAGAACAAAGCACTCCTTATAAGGGTGTGGATACCTTCTCCCATTAGACGTGTTTTAAAATCGTGTGCTGCGAGCTGGTCTTGGGCAAAGCGGACAATATCTGATGCGGGTTGGTCTGGGCTGTTACAATGGTATCAGAGCCAGAGCCGGTTGAGTTAGAGCTCCCATCCCATTAGACGCGTTTGAAAACCGTGCGCTACGGGCTGGGCCTGGGCAAAGTGGACAATATCTGATGCGGGTTGGTCTGGGCTGTTACAATGGTATCAGAGCCAGAGCCGGTCGGAGCCGATTGAGTTAGAGCTCCCATCCCATTAGATGCGTTTTTGTCACGACCCAAAACAGGGGCCATGACCGGCGCTAGGGAATGGGAATTCTTTCGAATCCGGAACCCGTAGCAAGCCTAAAAATAAAATAAATATGCAATAATAACCATAAAAATATAATATGCAGCGGAAAATAAAAATCATAAATATTACAATATCATCCATATCAACTGGATTCAATTCAAAACTCATCACACCACATATATAATCTCATAAATGTATAATCTTTATACAAATCCAGTTTTACTATAATACATCTCTTTAAAACAAATACTTTATTTCACAACTACTGAAAATCACAACTACTGCAGTGTCTAGATAAAATAAATAAGACTCAAGTATACAATTTACATAAAGAAGCCGGGGCGGAAGAAATCCGGCGTATCGACCTGCTACTGAGGTCTGAGGAAGTTGACTCTCCTGAAAAATAGTCAACGGAGGGGAGTCAGACCTCACTGAGTGAATTACTATAATATATATACATACACTCTAAGTGATAATGCATACAGTCAACAGTATATGAGTAATATGTATATATACAGGCAAGTTCATACAGATGCAGAAAAATCATTTTATATATTTTGTCTGAAAATCAATTTTTATGAAGGATCACATAGAACCCTAGAATATCGCAACCTTAGAAAAATAGTGTTAAACAACACTCTAGCCATACAGGCTCACTGATTCCAAATATATCCACTTAATCCATATGGACAGTAGACTGGCCCCGAGACACTAAGTCAACCGAGCTCCAGCAGTCTGACTGCCAGTGTGATTGGCCCCGAGACACTTGGTTAACCGAGCTCCAGCAATCACACCCAAACCACATCTCACACATATCAATAATCATAATCAATTCAATATCCACAAATAAGTTAGTAATATAGCCTAAATACTATAGGCGTACCGGTACGTACTCGGTCCTAGTGCTGCCCACTAGGTAGCACGTTCTATTGATATCCTTCATTCTTAAATATAAAACATTCATTCACAAAAATAAATGATGCATGGATATAAATGAAATAGCAATATAAACCATATATATACCAAAAATATACCAAACATAAACCAGGTATATTTTGAGTATATATATGTCAAATAAATCCAATCAAATCATGAATTAAACTAAAAATATATTTAAAAACATTTTAAATATATTTTATTAATAAAACATGTATATAATTTATCATATACCAAAAATATACTTGAATATAAATCATGTTATTTATGCATATTTAGTCAAAATAAAACATGCATTTTCTAAATCATGCATCCTAAGCATATATATATAATATAGTAACTCACCTAATGCGCTCCACGAGACAGGTCCGACGGGCCTGGTCCACTAACCCTCGGTCTCGGTGCAACTAAACAAGAAATAATTAATCGACATCAGAATAACCCTAACAGAAATCCTAGAATTCAATCTAGAGTATTCAACACAGAATCGGAAATTAGGGTTCGACTGGATATCACGTTTTACGAGAATTCTACCGGAAATCCGGCAGAACCTCCCCTGTAAAACGGACATCTCTCTACTCAAAAGAGTAGAGCCGACCCTGCAAAGAAAATACACTTCAAAAATAAACACCACAATCAATCACAACCCCTCGGTCGGACTCCAAACTACAATCTGTCGACCGGGGTCCACAAACACAGAATATATATATCAAATATACCAAAAATATCCTTAAATCATAAAAATACATTTCATACGTAGAAATTACAAAATAAATCTTGAAACACTGTAAAAACCGATTAAAACTCATTTTATTAGAAAAACCGTATATTATATATATAATTGAAAATAATTCCCGGAAAATAGTTTTAATTAGTTAAAAATACTAGATATTTTGTAGAAATCATTTTTATACCTTAAATAAATATTAAAACCAATTAAATTACATTTTTAGACAATTTAGGGTAAAATTACCAAAATACCCCTATATATATATATATATATATACCTAAATTACTTCAAAAATTCACCAAAAATCATACAATTATCCAAAATTAATTTTCTCAACATATTTATCAATAATATCAATAATTAAACTCAATTAACCAATTAAATTCAATTTAAAACACAATTAACTTAATTTTACAAAATCACATAAACTTCAATAATTAAAAATAAATACTTAGAAATTCATAAAAATTCCAAATAAATTCCTATAATTCATTTCAACACTCAATTCAACCATAAACTCCAATTTCATAATTTAAATAATTAATTTCCGAAAATTAGAAAATAATATTAAAATATTCAAAAATACCCAAAAATCCAAACAACCTCCAAAAATTCTGTAAAAATTCATACATGAAGATTAAGCTACCAGGAACAACATTTGTGAAGGAAGTTTCCATGAATCATCCAAATCAAAGCTCAAAAAAATCGAAAACTCAAAGAGGCCGAAATATTCAAATCGAAACCTAAGCAATTCTAGACCATTTTAGCTCAAATCAAAGCTAGAATAACACTCACCGGAGCTCAAGGAGAAGATAGAGACGGGCGGTGTTGAAAACGATGGCCGGAGGAGGGAGAAACGGCGGTGAGAAGAATGTGGTCGTCGGCGCCCGCGGGAAGAAGAAGAAGAAGAAGAAGAAGAAAAAGAAAAAGAAAGAAAAAGGAAAAGAAAAAAAAAAGAAAAAAGAAAAAAAATAAAGTAAATTAAAATAATTAAATATTAATAAATAAATAATAATAAAATAATAAATTTTAATAATTTAATAATAAATCAAATAATCAAATAATAATAAATAAATAATAAAATATTAGGGTAATAATAAACCCTAATTAAATAAATATACACACACAGGCTTTATTTAATAATTTAAAAATATGTATGAGTTCATGCAAACCCGTAAATACATTTAAAATAATTAATAATACATTGTTTACGTGGAAATTTCCCCGAAAATGAAAGTCCCGGGAAAATTTTACGTAAAATACTGAAAATAATAGACAGTAATTAAAATAGGTTTAAAATACATATCAACTCATAAAAATATCGTATAATGCATAAAAATTATTGACACTGTATATCCCGGTACAGTGTAAAAATATTTTAAAAAAACACGGGATATTACAGTCTTCCCCCCTTACAAGAATTCGTCCCCGAATTCTAAAAACAAGATTACAGAATCAGGAAGGAAAGAGATACGGGTAAGAAGCTCGCATCTCAGCTTCAGTCTCCCACGTATGCTCTTCAACTCTGTCGCTACGCCACAAAACCTTGACCATTGGAATCTGCTTCGATCGCAACTGTCGAACTTGAAAATCTACGATCGCCACAGGTTCTTCCACAAACGTCAAATCTTCACTCACTTCCACACTGTCAGGTTGCAACACATGTGAAGGATCTGAGATATACTTCCTCAACATCGAGATATGAAATACTGGATGCACCTGTGACATACTCGGAGGCAAATCCAACCGATATGCAACAGTGCCAACTCTCTCCAGAATCTCAAACGGTCCAATATATCTCGGTGCTAACTTACCCTTCCTGCCAAATCTCATCACACCCTTCATCGGAGATACTTTCAGAAAAATGAAATCTCCAACCTGAAACTCCACATTTCTACGCCTAGGATCCGCATAACTCTTCTGTTTGCTAACTGCGGTCTCTAATCTGCGCTTGATCACGGCGACTTTCTTTGCAGCATCTTGAACCATCTCTGGTCCAGTCAAAGCTCTCTCACCAATCTCATCCCAACTCAACGGGGATCTACACTTCCTTCCATACAACGCCTCATATGGTGCCATGCCAATACTACTATGGTAGCTGTTATTATATGCAAACTCAACAAGCGACAAATGATCATCCCAGCTACCTCTCAAATCCAAGAAACACATCCTCAACATATCTTCCAGTGTCTGGATCGTCCTCTCAGACTGACCATCTGTCTGAGGATGAAAAGCAGTACTGAAATCCAACCTAGTGCCCATCGCTTCCTGTAACTTCTGCCAAAAACGAGAAGTAAACACCGAACCTCTGTCTGACACAATGGACACAGGTACTCCATGAAGGCACACAATATGCTTCACGTACAACTTCGCCAATCTAGCAACTGAATATGTGGCTTTCACAGGCAAGAAATGTGCAGACTTCGTCAACCTGTCTACAATCACCCAGATGGAATCGTATCCATCCTTCGAACGAGGTAAACCGACCACAAAATCCATAGCTATCCTTTCCCACTTCCACTCGGGAATAGGAAGAGGCTGAAGCTTCCCAGAAGGCTTCTGATGTTCGGCTTTCACTTGCTGACATGTCAAGCACTTAGCAACATAATCAGCAATATCCTTCTTCAATCCATCCCACCAGTATAGATCTCTGATACTGTGGTACATCTTAGTAACACCAGGATGAATGCTGTAGGCTGTAGAATGTGCTTCCTCTAAAATCTCCTCTCTCAAATCATCCACATCAGGAACACACAATCTACCACTGATCCACAACACACCATCATCATCAAGTGTGAAATCAGTGAACTTCCCTGCTCTGACATTCTCTACAAGCTCTTCCAGAATAGGATCTCGGCTCTGAGCTGCTTTAATCCTATCCCTTAGCACAGATCGTACTTTAAACTGAGCTAACAGTCCACCTGATCTACTGATCTTCATCATCAGACCTTGATCCACCATCAGATGCAATTCCTGGATCAATGGTCTCCTCTTAACACCGATGTGAGCAAGACTACCTGAAGACTTCCTACTCAAGGCATCTGCTACCACATTAGCTTTACCCGGATGGTAAAGAATCTCGCAATCATAATCCTTCAACAGTTCCAACCATCTTCTCTGCCTCAGATTCAAATCTCGCTGCTGGAAAATGTACTTAAGGCTCTTGTGATCAGTAAATATCTCACAAGTCACCCCGTACAAATAATGTCTCCAAATCTTCAAAGCAAAGATCACTGCAGCCATCTCAAGATCATGTGTAGGATAGTTCTGCTCATGCTTCTTCAACTGCCTCGAAGCATAGGCTATCACCCTTCCATTCTGCATTAACACACAACCAAGACCAATTCTAGAGGCATCACAGTAAACTGTGAACTTATCCACACTATTAGGCAAAGCTAATACTGGCGCTGTGGTCAACTTCTCCTTCAACAACTGAAAACTATTCTCACAAGCTTCTGACCACTCGAATCTAACATTCTTCTGAGTCAAGCGAGTCATAGGGGCTGCTATCCTGGAAAAATCCTGCACAAACCGCCTATAATACCCGGCTAAACCCAGAAAACTCCGAATCTCCGTAACAGAAGTAGGTCTAGGCCACTCAGATACTGCCTCAATCTTCTGTGGATCAACCTGAATACCTTCTTTAGACACTACGTGTCCAAGAAAAGAAACACTCTCCATCCAGAAATCACACTTCGAGAATTTAGCATAAAGCTGATGATCTCTCAGTGTTTGTAGTACAATCCTCAAGTGATATACGTGCTCTTCCATACTCCTTGAATATACTAGTATATCATCAATGAAGACTACCACAAACTGATCCACATACGGTCGGAATACTCTGTTCATCAGGTCCATAAAAGCTGCTGGTGCATTAGTCAAACCAAAAGACATCACCAGAAACTCATAATGACCATAACGAGTGCGGAATGCTGTCTTAGGAATATCAGCTTCACTAATCCGCAGCTGATGATAACCCGACCTCAAATCAACCTTAGAAAAGAACTGTGCACCCTGGAGCTGATCAAATAAATCATCTATCCTCGGGAGAGGATACTTGTTCTTCACTGTCACCTTATTCAGCTCTCTATAGTCAATGCACAGTCTCAGGGTACCATCCTTCTTCTTCACAAACAAGACTGGTGCACCCCAAGGGGAAACACTAGGTCTGATGAAACCCTTATCCAACAACTCTTGCAACTGCTCCTTCAACTCTCTCAACTCTGTAGGAGCCATACGATAGGGTGGCATAGATATAGGAGTAATACCTGGAACCACACCTATACAGAACTCAATCTCTCTATGAGGTGGTAAACCTGGCAACTCCTCGGGAAAAACATCAGGAAACTCACAAGCAACAGGAACATCTGTGAGTGACAACTTCTCCCCTGACGTATCCCTAACCAATGCCAAAAACCCCTGACAACCTTTCCTCAACAACTTCCTAGCTGAAATAACAGAAATAAGATTCTGAGGTGCTGAACTCCTGTCACCAACAAACTTAAAATCTTCTTCACCAGGAATTCTGAAAATCACCTCCTTATTCCTGCAATCAACCACGGCAAAGTGCTGAGACAACCAATCCATTCCCAAAATAACATCAAACTCCATCACATCCAACAAAATCAAATCAACGGGTAATTCTCTATCTCCCACGAGAACTGGACAACCAGAAAGAACAATATCGGCGTCCAAGGAATCACTCAGAGGAGTGGCAACAGACAAGGGAAAAGCCATCCTCGAAGCTTGCCAACAAGATTTAGAAGCAAAAATAGGAGAAACAAACGAATGCGTGGCACCCGGATCAAACAAAACCAAAGCATCCAGGTAACAAACAGAAAGAATACCTGCCACGACTGCATTAGATGCCTGAGCATCCTGCTGAGTCAGATGAAAAACTCTGGCCTGGCCTCGACCTCCCTGCTGACTGGTAGAAGCCTGGCCAACACCTCTGGCACCTCCTCTAGTACCTCTACCACGACTCTGCTGTGGAACAAACTGAGTAGAACTCTGATGCTGAGCTGGTGGTAACTGAAATGGCACGGGTGCTGCACTAGCAATCGACTGCTGTGGGAATCGTGGAATCTGCTGCTGCTGATATCCGGAATAAGGACACGATCTGGCAAAATGTCCTGTCTGTCCACATCTGAAACATGTCAACGGTGTCAGATAACACGGTCCCTGATGGACTCTACCACAAGTCTGACAAACACTGGCCGCTGATCCAGAACTACGACCACTGCTGCTGCTCGAAGCACCTGACCCAAATCTGAATGATCTACGCTGACCTCCACGACCATGTCTACTGCTCCGATGCACTCGCTGCTGCTGTCTCTGACTCTGCTGAGTCGAACCTCGCTGCTGACTACTCGAACCAACATGAAAACTCGAATACGGAGTAGCCTGCAATCCACTCGACTGAACTCCCAACTGGTAATAATCAGGCATCGCTCCCTGCCTAACTAATCTCAGCTCGATCTCCTTAGCTAACTTAATCACAGACTCCAGAGTAAGACCTGCTGTAGGCATACCAGCAAAAGCTGAACCCAAACCAGTAACATACGTAGTAACCGCGAAATACTGATCTCGCATCAGATCCTCAGCATATCTACCCAGACGAAGAAACTCTCGGGTATACTCCTCTACTGATCGATCTCCACGAGAAATACTAGTCAAACGAAGACGATAGCTCAAACGAAGAGGCTCTGGACAAAATCTCCTCATGAATCGCTCTCGAAACTGAGCCCATGTCATCGTCATCATATAGGGCTGGATCATCTGAATAAACCAATCCAAGGCTGGTCCCTCGACAGATAACTCAACGATCATGATCCTCTGGTACTCGGTATGAGCAGTCCGAGTCCTAGTCTCAATCGCATGCAGAAAATCTAAAGGATCAGAAGTACCATCAAAAGTAATCCTGCCAACTCTGGCATAGAACAAAGCTGCCTCAGGGTCAGACATACCCTGCTGATAGGCAGGCTGAACAGGCTGAACAACAGGAGGAACAGGAACATCAAACTCAGGCTCAACAGGCTCCTCGTCCTGTAACTCTCTCTGCCTACGGCGACCTGCCGCTCCTCGAGGTCTACCCCTGCCACGACCTCTACGTCTAACTGGCTGCTCAGGAGGTAAAACCTCGTCCTGAAAAGACTCATCATCCTCGGCCTCAACGACCGGTGGAGCGACATGCGCTCGCCTCCTCATTCTGAAAAGACAAACGGAAAGATTCAGACAAAACAGACAACGGAGGAATAACGCTGAAAACTACAGCAAGGAATACTCATCAAGACATACTCGAACCTAATACACTGCAGTAGTCCAACAGAAAACACAACTTTAAAACTAGGGCCACAACTCACATAACTAAGCCCTGACACAGAACTCCATTCTGAAACGAACCAGGCTCTGATACCAACTTTGTCACGACCCAAAACAGGGGCCATGACCGGCGCTAGGGAACGGGAATTCTTTCGAATCCGGAACCCGTAGCAAGCCTAAAAATAAAATAAATATGCAATAATAACCATAAAAATATAATATGCAGCGGAAAATAAAAATCATAAATATTACAATATCATCCATATCAACTGGATTCAATTCAAAACTCATCACACCACATATATAATCTCATAAATGTATAATCTTTATACAAATCCAGTTTTACTATAATACATCTCTTTAAAACAAATACTTTATTTCACAACTACTGAAAATCACAACTACTGCAGTGTCTAGATAAAATAAATAAGACTCAAGTATACAATTTACATAAAGAAGCCGGGGCGGAAGAAATCCGGCGTATCGACCTGCTACTGAGGTCTGAGGAAGTTGACTCTCCTGAAAAATAGTCAACGGAGGGGAGTCAGACCTCACTGAGTGAATTACTATAATATATATACATACACTCTAAGTGATAATGCATATAGTCAACAGTATATGAGTAATATGTATATATACAGGCAAGTTCATACAGATGCAGAAAAATCATTTTATATATTTTGTCTGAAAATCAATTTTTATGAAGGATCACATAGAACCCTAGAATATCGCAACCTCAGAAAAATAGTGTTAAACAACACTCTAGCCATACAGGCTCACTGATTCCAAATATATCCACTTAATCCATATGGACAGTAGACTGGCCCCGAGACACTAAGTCAACCGAGCTCCAGCAGTCTGACTGCCAGTGTGATTGGCCCCGAGACACTTGGTCAACCGAGCTCCAGCAATCACACCCAAACCACATCTCACACATATCAATAATCATAATCAATTCAATATCCACAAATAAGTTAGTAATATAGCCTAAATACTATAGGCGTACCGGTACGTACTCGGTCCTAGTGCTGCCCACTAGGTAGCACGTTCTATTGATATCCTTCATTCTTAAATATAAAACATTCATTCACAAAAATAAATGATGCATGGATATAAATGAAATAGCAATATAAACCATATATATACCGAAAATATACCAAACATAAACCAGGTATATTTTGAGTATATATATGTCAAATAAATCCAATCAAATCATGAATTAAACTAAAAATATATTTAAAAACATTTTAAATATATTTTATTAATAAAACATGTATATAATTTATCATATACCAAAAATATACCAAAAATATACTTGAATATAAATCATGTTATTTATGCATATTTAGTCAAAATAAAACATGCATTTTCTAAATCATGCATCCTAAGCATATATATATAATATAGTAACTCACCTAATGCGCTCCACGAGACAGGTCCGACGGGCCTAGTCCACTAACCCTCGGTCTCGGCGCAACTAAACAAGAAATAATTAATCGACATCAGAATAACCCTAACAGAAATCCTAGAATTCAATCTAGAGTATTCAACACAGAATCGAAAATTAGGGTTCGACTGGATATCACGTTTTACGAGAATTCTACCGGAAATCCGGCAGAACCTCCCCTGTAAAACGGACATCTCTCTACTCAAAAGAGTAGAGCCGACCCTGCAAAGAAAATACACTTCAAAAATAAACACCACAATCAATCACAACCCCTCGGTCGGACTCCAGACTACAATCTGTCGACCGGGGTCCACAAACACAGAATATATATATCAAATATACCAAAAATATCCTTAAATCATAAAAATACATTTCATACGTAGAAATTACAAAATAAATCTTGAAACACTGTAAAAACCGATTAAAACTCATTTTATTAGAAAAACCGTATATTATATATATAATTGAAAATAATTCCCGGAAAATAGTTTTAATTAGTTAAAAATACTAGATATTTTGTAGAAATCATTTTTATACCTTAAATAAATATTAAAACCAATTAAATTACATTTTTAGACAATTTAGGGTAAAATTACCAAAATACCCCTATATATATATATATATATATACCTAAATTACTTCAAAAATTCACCAAAAATCATACAATTATCCAAAATTAATTTTCTTAACATATTTATCAATAATATCAATAATTAAACTCAATTAACCAATTAAATTCAATTTAAAACACAATTAACTTAATTTTACAAAATCACATAAACTTCAATAATTAAAAATAAATACTTAGAAATTCATAAAAATTCCAAATAAATTCCTATAATTCATTTCAACACTCAATTCAACCATAAACTCCAATTTCATAATTTAAATAATTAATTTCCGAAAATTAGAAAATAATATTAAAATATTCAAAAATACCCAAAAATCCAAACAACCTCCAAAAATTCTGTAAAAATTCATACATGAAGATTAAGCTACCAGGAACAACATTTGTGAAGGAAGTTTCCATGAATCATCCAAATCGAAGCTCAAAAAAATTGAAAACTCAAAGAGGCCGAAATATTCAAATCGAAACCTAAGCAATTCTAGACCATTTTAGCTTAAACCAAAGCTAGAATAACACTCACCGGAGCTCAAGGAGAAGATAGAGACCGGCGGTGTCGAAAACGGTGGCCGGAGGAGGGAGAAACGGCGGTGAGAAGAATGTGGTCGTCGGCGCCCGCGGGAAGAAGAAGAAGAAGAAGAAGAAAAAGAAAAAGAAAGAAAAAGGAAAAGAAAAAAAAAAAGAAAAAAGAAAAAAAATAAAGTAAATTAAAATAATTAAATATTAATAAATAAATAATAATAAAATAATAAATTTTAATAATTTAATAATAAATCAAATAATCAAATAATAATAAATAAATAATAAAATATTAGGGTAATAATAAACCCTAATTAAATAAATATACACACACAGGCTTTATTTAATAATTTAAAAATATGTATGAGTTCATGCAAACCCGTAAATACATTTAAAATAATTAATAATACATTGTTTACGTGGAAATTTCCCCGAAAATGAAAGTCCCGGGAAAATTTTACGTAAAATACTGAAAATAATAGACAGTAATTAAAATAGGTTTAAAATACATATCAACTCATAAAAATATCGTATAATGCATAAAAATTATTGACACTGTATATCCCGGTACAGTGTAAAAATATTTTAAAAAAACACGGGATATTACAGTTTTAAAACCGTGCGCTGCGGGCTGGGCCTAGGCAAAGCGGACAATATCTGATGCGGGTTGGTCTGGGCTGTTACAATGATGTCAACGAAGGGGAGTCAGACCTCACTGAGTGAATTACTATAATATATATATATATATATATATATATATATATATATATATATATATATGCATACATATAATTTAATATTTTAAAATTTAATACACTTAAAAATAATTAAATAATATTAAAACTAATAAGTAAATAATAAAATATTAAAACGTGATGTCCAGTCAAACGCTAATTCTAATTTTGTGTCTAATACTCTAGATCGAGCTTCTAGGATTTTCTGTTAGGTTTATTCTGATGTCTGTTATTTATTGTTTGTTTAGTTGCGCTGAGACCGAGGCCTAGTGGACCAGGCCCGTCGGACCCATCTCGAGGAGCACACTAAGTGTGAGTTACTATTCTATATATATATGCTTTAGGATGCATGATTTTAGAAATATATGTTTTATTTTGATTAAATATGCATAATGATTTAATTAATACTTAAGTTAATTTTTAGTTTACTTTTGGTTTATTTTTGGTATATTTTAAACTATATGCATGTTTTATTAATGAATTATGTTCAAAATGTTTTTGAATATATTTCTAGTTTATTTGTAATTTTATTGGATTTATTTAACGTATATATACTCAAAATATACCTGGTTTACTTTTGGTATATTTTTAGTATATATATGGTTTATGGTGCTATTTTAGTTAAGTTCATGCATCATTTATTTTTATGAATGTATGCTTTATATTTTAATGAAGGATATCAATAGAACGTGCTACCTAGTGGGCAGCACTAGGACCGAGTATGTATCGATACACTTATAGCATTTAGGCTATATTACTAACCATTTGTGGATATTGATTGGATATGATTATTTGATGTGTGAGATATAGTTTGGATATTGTAACAGCCCAGACCAACCCGCATCAGATATTGTCTGCTTTGCCCAAGCCCAGCCCGCAGCACACGATTTTAAAATGTGTCTAATGGGATGGGAGCTCTAACTCAACCGGCTCCGACTGGCTCTGGCTCTAATACCATTGTAACAGCCCAGACCAATCCGCATCAGATATTGTCCACTTTGCCCAGGCCTAACCCACAGTGCACGATTTTAAAACGCATCTAATGGGAGAAGGTATCCACACCCTTATAAGGAGTGCTTCGTTCTCCTTCCTAACCGATGTGGGATATCATAATCCACCCCCTTTAGGGCCCAATGTCCACGCTAGCACACCGATCCGGGCTCTGGCTCTGATACCACTGTAACAGCCCAGACCAACCCACATCAGATATTGTCCGCTTTGCCTAGGCCTAGCCCATAGCGCACGATTTTAAAATGCATCTAATCGGATGGGAGCTCTAACTCAATCGGCTCTGGCTCTGATACCATTGTAATAACCCAGCCCAACCCGCATCAAATATTGGCCGTTTTGCCCAGGCCCAGCCCGCAGCACATGATTTAAAAACACGTTTAATGGGAGAAGGTATCCACACCCTTATAAGGAGTGCTTCGTTCTCCTTCCCAACCGATGTGGGATATCACAATTGTTTGGCTGCAACACGTGGGAAGGGTCCGAATTACACTTTCTCAGCATCGAGACATGGAACACTGGATGCACTTAGAATAAATTTAGAGGCAAAGCCAACTGATGTGCAACCATACCAAGTCTCATCATTCAATTCTTCGGGGACACCTTCAAAATTACAATCTTCGATCTAAAACTCCATACCTCTACATCTTTGATCCGCATAGCTCTTCTGCCTACTAGTTGTGGTCTCTAATCTTTTTCTAATCACAACAACTTTCTTCGCTGCATTTTAGACAATCTCAGTGTCACAACCCAAAACAAGGGCTATGACAAGTGCTAGGGAATGGGAATTCTTTCGAATTCGGAACCCGTAGCAAGCCTTAAAAAAAAATAAAACATGTAATAATAATAATAACATAAATAATAAATTATGCAGTAGAAACAATATCATAAATAATTAAATAATAATCCACCACGGGATTTAAAACAACAACTCATCTCATATATATAAATAAACTTTTAATACAAATCCAGTTCAAATATTTTAAGTACCTAACTCATACAAATATAATACAACATCCTTTTATAATTTTACAACTACTGCAGTGTCTAAATTATAAAATAAAACTTAGATAAGCAGTTTATATAGTGAAGCCGGGGCGAAAGAAATCTGACATATGGGTCTGCTACTGAGGTCTGAAGATGGTGACTCTCCTGAAAAATAGTCAACGGAGGGGAGTCAGACCTCATTGAGTGAATTATTATAATATATATAAATGCATACTAAATGACAATGCACACATTTTAAAGTATATATAATACGTATGTATACAAGCAAATACACACAGATGCAATAAAATCATTTTATATATTTTTATTGAAAATCACGGTTTATGAAGGATCAAATAGAACCGTAGAAAATCGCAACCTCAAAACAGTGTTAGACAACACTCTAGCCATACAGGCTCACTTATTCCAAATATATTCACTTGTTCCATTTGGACAGTAGACTGGCCCCGAGACACTAAGTCAATCGAGCTCTAGCAGTCTGACTGTCAGTGTGATTAGCCCTGAGACACTTGGTCAACCAAGCTCCAGCAATCACACTCCCAAATCATATCTCACATCACATAAATCAATCCATCCAATATCCATAAATGGTTAGTAATGAAACCTAAATGCTATCAGCGTACAAGTACGTACTCAGTCCTAATGCTGCCCACTAGGTAACACGTTCTATTGATATCCTTCATTTTAAATATAAAGCATACATTCATAAATAAATGATGCATGAATTCAAAATAAATAACAACATAAATGATATATATACTAGAAATATACCAAAAATAAATCAGGTATATTTCGAGTATATATACGTCAAATAAATCCAATATAATTGTAAAATAAACTAAATATATATTTAAAAAAATTTTAAATATAAATGTTTAATAAAGCATGCATATAATTTAAAATATATAAAAAATAAACCAAAAATAAACTAAAAATAAGCTTAAGTACTAATTAAATCATTTATGCATATTTAATCAAAATAAAACATACATTTCTAAAATCATGCACCCTAAAACATATATATATAAAATAACAACTCACTATTTATTGTGCTCCTTGAGATGGGTCTGACGGGCCTAGTCCATTAGGCCTCGGTCTCGGCACAACTAAACAAACAAATGACAACAGACATCAAAATAAATCTAATAAAAAATCCTAGAAACTCGATCTAGAATACTAGACACAGAATTAAAATTAGAATTCGACCGGACATCACATTTTACGAGAATTCTACCAAAAATCCGACAGAACCTCCCCTGTAAAATGGACATCTCTCTACTCAAAGAGTAGAGCTGGCCCTGCAAAGAAACACACTTCAAGATAAACACAGAATTCACAATCAAAACCCCTCGGTCGGACTCCAAACTACAATTCACCAACCGAGGTCCACAATTCACAGAATATTACAGAAATACTGAAAATGCCCTTATATAATAAAAATATATTTGATAAATCAAAATTACGTAATTAACCCTAAAACACATTAAAAACCAATGAAAACTCATTTTATTAGAAAAATTGCATATTATATATATAATTTGAAAATAATTTATGAAAAATATTTTAATTAGTTAAAAATACTAAATAATTTGTAGAAATCATTTTTATGCCCTAAATAACTATTAAAATCAATTTAATTACATTTTTAGCCAATTTAGTGTATAATTACCAAAATACCCCTATATATATAAATTTGCTAAAATTAATCATCACCAAAAATAGTATAATTATTCAAAATTAATTTTCTCAACATATATTTCAATAATATCAATAAATATACTCAATTAACCAATTAATTTCAATTAAACACATAATTAACCCTATTTTTCAAAATTACATAAACTTAATAAATTCCAAATAAATATATAAAAATTCACAAAAATTACAAATAAATTTATATAATTCATTTCAACACCTATAATTACCATAAAACAAAATTTTATAATTTAATTAATTAATTTTCAAAAATTAAAAAATATTAATAAAATAATCAAAATACCCAAAAATCAAAATAAATTCAAAAAATTCTACAAAAATTACAGCATGTATATTGAGCTTCCAAAATCAAAGTTTGTGAAGGAAGTTTTCATGAATCAATCAAATTGAAGCTCAAAAAAATCAAGAACCCTAATAGGCCGAATTTGCAAAATTGAAACCTAGGGAAATCTAGACCATTTTAAGTGAAACAAAGCTTGGAATCACACTCATCAGAGCTCAAGGATAAGATAGAGACTGGTGGCATCAAATTTGGTGGTCGAAAACAGCTTGATCGGAGCTTGATCAATTTTCAACTTCTTTGAGAAAAACTGGTCAAAACTCGCCAAAAATGGGTGCTTCAGGCGTCGGGAATGGTTGGCAAGGGAGGAGGAAGGATGAGAGGCACACCAATGGCAAGAAAACCAGCTGGAAATGGCCAGAAATGGTGGAAGCCGATCGGGAGGGAAGAAGGAGAAGAGAGGGGCAAAATCATAAATAAAGCAAACTTTATAATTTTGTTATATAATAATGTATATATATGTATATATATATATCCACACTATATTATAATATTATATATATTCCCACTCACAAATAATACTCACCACGCAATTAATTTAATATATTTAATAATTTATACACTTATAATTAATTAATTAATATTAAAAATAAATAATAAAAATTAAGGTAATTAATTAAACCCTAATTTAATTTAAATAAATACACATATATAAAATTTATTTAGTACTTAAAAATTATATATGAGTTCATACAAATTCATAAAACTAGTCAAAATAAATAGTATTAAATTATTTATGTGTCAATTTCCCTGAAAATAAAATTACCGGGAAAATTTTACGTAAAGTACTTAAAATAATTAAGAATAATTAAAATAACTTAATAATTATCAAACATATTAAAATAATCATAAATCATAAATATATATACAAAAATTATTAACACTGCATATCCCGATGCAGTATAATAATATTTTAAAAAACTCAAGATATTACACTCAGGTCTAAATAAGACTTTCCTCCATACAAGCCTCATGCGATGTCATTCCAATACTGCCATGGTAGCTCTTATTATAAGCTAACTCCACAAGTAGAAAATAATCAATCCAGCTACCTCCCACATCTAAAACACACATCTCAATAAATCTTCCATTGTTTGGATAGTCTTCTCATACTGACTATTTGTCTGAGAATGAAAAGCAATACTGAAATCTAACTTGGTGCCCATTGCTTCCTACAACTTTTGCCAAAATGGAGAGGCAAATGTTGTACCTTTACCATATACAATGGACATAGGTATTCCACATAGGCACACAACGTGTTTCATTTATAGCTTAGCCAACTTAGCTACTGATAAGTGGCTTCACAAGTAAGAAATGTGTAGACTTAGTCAACCTGTCCACAATCACCCAGATGGAATCATATCCATCCTTGGAACGAGGTAAACCAACCATAAAATCTATAGTCATTCTCTCCCATTACCACCCAAAGTTCAAAAGAGATTAAAACTTCCTAGAAGACTTCTGATGTTCAGCTTTTACCTGTTAGCAAATTAAACACTTAGACATACAATCAGTCATATCCTTCTTTAATCCAACCCACTAGTACTGATCCTGAATACTGTGATACTTCTTGGAAACATCTGGATATACATTGTAAGTTCATTTCGCAGCTTATATAGAATCTCTTTCTTAGATTACAACATAAACCCTATACAATTAACTTGTGCATCTCTTCTCGACAGATCATTCTATGGTGAAATGTCACGATGACATGCTATGATTAATGTTATGATGATATGTTATGATGAAATGCTGGAATGAAATGTCATGATGAAATGATGTAATGAGATGCTATGATGATATGATGAAATGCTATAATGATATTATGTCTTCTCTAGCACTTGGAAACTGTTCTAACAAACATCTGTTCACACAAACTTCACATTATTATGAGTTACGTGGTTCATAGGAGCTGCAATTCTAAAGAATTTTGTTCAGATTTCCTATGATACCCAGTTAAACCCAGAAAATTGCAAATCTCAATAGATTTAGTCAGTCTGGGCCACTTTGATACTGCTTTGATCTTTTATGGATCAACTTGAATACTATCCTTAAACGCCACACTTCTAAGAAAAATAATACTCTCCACCCAATGATCACACTTCCTGAATTCAACATAAAGCTAACATTCTCTTAGTGTATGTAGTATGATCCTTAAGTGATATACGTGCCCTTTTATTCACTTCAAATACGCTAGTATATCATTAATGAAGACTACTACAAACTGATCCATAACTAATAATAACTCAACTTTAAATCAATCTTAGAAAAGAACTGTGCACCTTGTAGTTGATCAGATAGGTCATCTATCCTCGAAAGAGGATACTTATTCTTCACTGTCATCTTGTTCAGCTCTCTGCAGTCAATGCATAGTCTCAAGGTACCATCTTTCTTCTTCACCATCAGGACTAATGCACCCCAAGGAGAAACACAAGGTCTGACAAAACCCTTGTCTAACATATCTTATAATTGCTCCTACAACTCTACTAGAGCCATTTTGTAGGGCTACGTCAAAATAGGAGCTACATCAGGAACCATATCGATACAGAATTTAATTTTTGTGAGGTGGTAAATCTGGCAACTCATCAGGAAACTCAAAAGCAATTAGAATATCTGTAAGAGACAACTTCTCCACTGAAGTATCGCTAACTAGAGCCAATTATTCCTAACAACCCTTCCTCAGCATCTTCCTAGCAATGATAGTGGAGATAAGATTATGAGGTGTAGAACTCTTATTACCAACAAACTTAAACTCTTCTTCATCAGGAATTCTAAAAATTACCTCTTTACTCCGACAATCAACCACTGCATAGTGCTGAAACAAGCCTTTTTACATCTCACCAAGATCAATTACACCCAAAAGACTGAATTCACAATAACTCTCTGAATCTTAGTTTTCGGTTCAGATGCCCACATATATATCAAACTTAATCTTGTAACACACAGTTCCACTAGTCTCCTCTTATATTGTATCACGTCTTCAGCATGACGTATTAGATTGAAAAGTTTACAGGCAATCTTCTCAACTGATTGCTGTAATATCTCGAGTTTTTAAATATTTTTATACTGCATCGGGATATTCAATGTTAATAATTTTTGTATATATTTATGACATTTTTTATGAGTTTGTAATCTGTTTAAAGCTAATTTTAATTATTTTAAGTACTTTACGTAAAATTTTCCCGGGAATTATATTTTTGGGGAAATTGTTACGTAAATAATTTAATATTAATTATTTTGACTAGTTTTACGAACTTGCATGAACTCATATATAATCTGTTTAAAGTGCTAAAATAAAATGTATATATGTGTATTTATTTAAATTAATTAGAGCTTAATTAATTTTCTTAAGTTTATTATTTAGTTTTAATATTAATTAATTAATTTTAAGTGTAAAAATTATTAAATATAATAAAATATTTGTGTGGCGATAATTAATTGTGTGTGGGAATATATATATTATTATAATATAAGTGTGGATATATATATATACATATATACATAAGTTATTATCAAAATTATAAAGTTTGCATTATTTACCAAAATGCCATTGTCTCCTTCATTTTTCCTCTTGATCAGTTTCCACCATTTCTAGCTGATTTATTTGCCATCGGTGTGCCTCTCATCCTTCCTCCTCCCTTTCCAACCATTCCTGACGCCTGAATCACCCTTTTTCGACGAGTTTTGATCGATTTTTCTCAAAGAAGCCGAAAATTGATCAAGCCGTTTCCAGCCACCAAATTCGACGCCACCAGTCTCTATCTTCTCCTTGAGATCTTGTGAGTATGATTCCAAGCTTTGTTTCACTTAACATGGTCTAGATGTCCCTAGGTTTCAATTTTTCAATTTCGGCCATTTAGGGTTTTGAAATTTTTTTAGCTTCAAGTTGATTTATTCATGAAAACTTCCTTCACAAAATTTAATCCTGGAATCTCAATCTACATGCTGTAATTTTTGTAGAATTTTTGGAATTTATTTTGATTTTTGGGTATTTTTGATTATTTTATTAATATTTTCTAATTTTCAAAAATTAATTAATTAAATTAGGAAATTGCTTTTTATGGTAATTATAGGTGTTAAAATGAATTATAGAAATTTATTTTTAATTTTTGTGAATTTTTATGTATTTATTTTGAATTTATTAAGTTTATGTAATTTTGAAAAATAGGGTTAATTATGTGTTTAATTGAAATAAATTGGTTAATTAAGTATATTTATTGATATTATTGAAATATATGTTGAGAAAATTAATTTTGAGTAATTATATTATTTTTGGTGAATTTTTGGATTTATTTTAGTATATATATATAGGGGTATTTTGGTAATTTTACACTAAATTAGCTAAAAATGTAATTAAATCGGTTTTAATAGTTATTTAAGGTATAAAAATGATTTCTACAAATTATTTAGCATTTTTAACTAACTAAAACTATTTTTTGTAAATTATTTTTAAATTATATATATAATATACGATTTTTCTAAATAAATGAGTTTTTATCGGTTTTTAACGTGTTTTAGGGTTAGTTATGTAATTTAGACTTATAAAATGTATGTTTATTATATAAGGGCATTTTTGGTATTTTGTGAATATTCTGAGAATTGTGGACCTCGATCGGTGAATTGTAGTTTGGAGTCCGACCGAGGGGTTGTGATTGTGAATTATGTGTATTTTGAAGTGTGTTTCCTTGCAGGACTGACTCTACTCTTTGAGTAGAAAGATGTCCGTTTTACAAGGGAGGTTCTGCTGAATTTTTTGTAGAATTCTCGTAAAACGTGATGTCCGGTCGAATTCCTATTTTAATTCTATGTCTAGTATTCTAAATCGAGTCTTTATAACTTCTATTAGATTTATTCTGATATTCTGTGGTCGTTTATTTGTTTAGTTGCGCCGAGACCGAGGCCTAGTGGGCCAGGTCCGTCGGACCCATCTCGACGAGCGCAATAAATAGTGAGTTGTTATTTTATATATATATATATGCTTTAGGGTGCATGATTTAGAAATGTATATTTTATTTTGATTAAATATGCATAAATGATTTAATTAGTACTTAAGTTTATTTTTAGTTTATTTGTGGTTTATTTTTGATATATTTTAAATTATATGCATGCTTTATTAAACATTTATATTTAAAATGTTTTTAAATATATATTTAGTTTATTTTACAATTATATTGGATTTATTTGACATATATATACTCAAAATATACCTGGTTTATTTTTGGTATATTTATAGTATATATATCATTTATGTTGTTATTTATTTCTGTAATATCCCGTGTTTTTAAAAATATTTTTACACTGTACCGGGATATACAGTGTCAATAATTTTTGTATATATATTACGATATTTTTATGAGTTGTTATGTATTTTAAACCTATTTTAATTACGGTATATTATTTACAGTGTTTTACGTAAAATTTTCCCGGGACTTGCATTTTCGGGGAAATTTTCACGTAAATAATGTATTATTAATTATTTTAAATGTATTTACGGACTTGCATGAACTCATACATATTTTTAAATTATTAAATAAAGCCTGTGTGTGTATATGTATTTAATTAGGGTTTATTATACCCTAATATTTTATTAAGTATTTAATTGTTTTAATTGTTATTTAATTAATTTTATTTGGTATAAATTATTAAAATATTAATATTTTTATGTGTGTGGTGTATATTTGATGTGTGTAATTTAATATTATTTTAATATATAGTATAAAGTATATATATATACATATATTTGTCAAAATTACAAAAGTTTGCCAAATTACACTTTTGCCCCCGACATCTCCTTCTTCTTCTCCGACCGTTCCTTCACCGTCCGGGCGTCTGTCACGCCATTCCTTCACCGTGGGTGTGCCGTCCGGTGTGCCACCATGTCACGACCCAAAACAGGGGCCATGACCGGCGCTAGGGAACGGGAATTCTTTCGAATCCGGAACCCGTAGCAAGCCTAAAAATAAAATAAATATGCAATAATAACCATAAAAATATAATATGCAGCGGAAAATAAAAATCATAAATATTACAATATCATCCATATCAACTGGATTCAATTCAAAACTCATCACATCGCATATATAATCTCATAAATGTATAATCTTTATACAAATCCAGTTTTACTATAATACATCTCTTTAAAACAAATGCTTTAATTCACAACTACTGAAAATCACAACTACTGAAAATCACAACTACTGCAGTGTCTAGATAAAATAAATAAGACTCAAGTATACAATTTACATAAAAAAGCCGGGGCGGAATGTCACGACCCAAACTAGGAGTCATGACCGGCGCTAGGGAACGGGAATTCTTTCGAATCCGGAACCCGTAGCAAGCCTTAGAAAATAAAATCATACAATAATTATATAAAAGTACGACCAAATTAAAATTTTTCTGAATCAATATATAAATTAAATACTCCAAATCCTTTTATAAATGAATACATATTCGTACAATGTTCAAATACAAATTCTCAGAGTATTTAATATCCAAACAAAATAATACACTTCCAATATAGTGACACTACTACTGCAGTTTCTAGAATACAATTCAAAGTTTAGAATATACATTTGTATAAAACAGTCGGGACTGAAGAACACCGGCGAGGAACCCTATAACTAAGGTCTGACGATATGGAATCTCCTGAAAAAAAATAATTGAGGGGGGTCAGACCTCACTGAGTGAATTATTATACTATATATACATGCAAACTAAACCATAACAATCAGGCATTCTTATATATATATATATGTATATACACACATTTCACACGAATGCCAAACTTTGCTTTTATAAAATACTAAATGTAGAAAACGTTTGTTTTAATTCATGAAGGATCCATAGAACCCTAAATAATAACAACCTCAAACAATCCCATCATCACTCTAGCCATACAGGCTCACTTGATTCCAAATAGAACACTTATTCCAATCTGGACAGCAGACTGGCCCCGAGACACTAAGTCGACCGAGCTCCAGCAGTCTAGCTGTCAATGTGATTGGCCCCGAGACACTTGGTCAACCGAGCTCCAGCAATCACACTATCCATTACCTCACATCTCAATCAACCCAATAGATCATTCAATTCACTTATGGACAGTAGACTGGCCCCGAGACACTAAGTCAACCGAGCTCCAGCAGTCTGACTGTCAGTGTGATTGGCCCCGCAATCACACTATCTAACATACCATTAATCTTAATCAAATCAATCAAATCAATTATAATCACCCAAAATTAACTCTCACTCAACCCTATTCTTTTGCACCGGTACGTACTCGGTCCTAGTGCTGCCCACTAGGAAGCACGTTCTATTGATATCCTTCATTCAAATAAATCATTCATTCGAAAAATAATTAATGTAGAACAATATTCATAATAGTAAAACCAACCATATATATATATATATATATATATATATATACCAAAAATATACCTAAAATATACCCAGTATATTTCGGATATATATATATATATATATGTCAAATAAAATATGAAATAAACTAAAGATAAATCATTAATATGGAAAAAAAATAATTTAAATGAGTAACAATAATATAACATGCATTTTCTTAAAAATATACTCAAATATACAAAAGATATATCCTAAGTACACAAATCATTTAATAAAACATTTATGTATAAATATTCATTTAAATATGTGTTTAGGTTTAACATATATTCACAAATATACTAAAAATAAACCTAATTATCTAGCATGCATATATAAAAAAAATATACCCTAAATGTACCACTAATTTGTTAGGTTTAATTTAATAATAAAACATGTATTTATTTGGAAATAAATCAAAATATACCAAAAATAAACTTAAAAATAATTTAAGTGTAGGTTTATAATATAGCATGCAATTATTTAAGAATAACCTAAATTATACTAATCATTTAATAAAATAATTATGGTTCGATGCACATTTAAATCATGTATAAATATTAAATTATAACAAACATAAACTTAAATATCTAACATACATATATCAAAAATGTACTAAAAATAAACCGAAAATATACCAAATCATATTATAATTAAATTAATGTTTAAACATATAATGAAAATAAAAATCCTAAGTCATGCATCCTATATGCACTGCATATATATACAGTATAATAACTCACATGTTAGCGCTCCACGAGACAAACTCGACGGGCCTGATCCGATAGGCCTCGGTCTCGGCGCAGCTAGACAAACAAATGACAACATGAAATCAGAATAAATTTAACAAAAATTCTAAAGACTCGATCTAGAATTTTAGGCACAGCTTTAGAATAGGAATTTGACCGGACATCACGTTTTACGAGAATTCTACCGAAAATCCGACAGAACCTCCCATGTAAAACGGACATCTCTCTACTCAAAGAGTAGAGCCGGTCCTGCAAAGAAATACACTTCGGAATAAACACAGGATTACAATTAAAATCCCTCGGTCGGACTGCAGACTACAATTCACCGACCGAGATTCACAATTCACAGAATATTTATAAAATATCGAAAATGCCCTTATATAATAAAAATACATTTTATAAATCCAAATTACGTAATTAACCCTAAAACATACTAAAAATCAATAAAAACCCATTTATTTAGAAAAATAGTATATTATATATAATTTGAAAATAATTTACGAAAAATAGTTTTAATTAGTTAAAAATACTAAAAATTTGCAGAAATCATTTTTATACCCTAAATAACTATTAAAACCAATTTAATTACATTTTTAACCAATTTAGTGTAAAATTACCAAAATACCCCTATATATATATATTCACTATAAATGTTCAAAAATTCACCAAAAATTATATAATTACTCAAAAATTAATTTCTCAACATATAATTCAATAATATCAATAAATATACTCAATTTACCAATTTATTTCAATTTAACACATAATTAACCCTATTTTTCAAAATTACCTAAACTTAATAAATTCCAAATAAATGCATAAAAATTCAAAAAAATTACAAATAAATTTCTATAATTCATTTCAACTCCTATAATCACCATAAAACACAATTTCATAATTTAATTAATTAATTTTCGAAAATTAGAAAATAATAATAAAATAATCAAAAATTCACAAAAATTAAAATAAATTCCAAAAATTCAAAAAAAATTACAGCATGTAGATTAAGCTTCCAGGAACAAAGTTTGTGAAAGGAGTTTTCAAGATTCATCAAGATCAAGCTTAAAAAAATTCAAAAACCCTAAAGTTCCATAAACTAAAAATCAACAAAACTCAAAAAAATGAACTTTAAAGCTTAAACTAAGCTTAGATTCATGCTCACCGGAGCCTAGAGAGTCATTAGAGACCGGAAGCTTGAGAAACGGTGGCCGGAAGTGATGGAGGCACAGTGACAATATAAAAGTCGGACAGTGCAAGGAAGGAAGGAAGGAGATAAAGTCTCCTGTGTTGTTTCTTCCTTTGCTCACTCACGTTACTCTCTTTTTTTTTCTCTGTGCAGTGTGTTTGTTAGTGAATGCATGAGTATGTATGGGTCTTGCATGCATGCATGTGTGCATATATATATTATATTAATAAAACTTTATATTATAATAATAATACTTTATGTAAACAAATCTCCACCATATAAAAATATACTCACATAAACTAACCATGCAAAATAATGTAGTTTAATAATAATAATAATAATAATAATAATGATAAAAAAAATAAACAATATTATGAAATAATTAAATAATAAAATAATACTCAAATTTAAGTCAACCAATAAAATAACATTAGTGCTTAAATAATATTATTAAAATAATTCTTTTCAAAGTAGTAAATATAATGTGAATTAATTTCTAAAATAATAAGTTTTGAAATAAATATTTATGTAGAAAATTATAATTTAATATAAAATAATAAATATTAACCACAAAATAATCAAATAATCAAATATAACTTTGAATTTATCAATACTCCATATCTCATTTTAAAATAAAACAATTTAAAAACTATGGTTATTACAGTCTCCCCTCCTTATAGGAATTCGTCCTCGAATTCAAGAAAAGAATAAACAAGAATCAAGGAGGAAAAAGATACGGGTAAGAAGCTCGTATCTCAACTTCAATCTCTCAGGTAAGCTCTTTCATATTGTTGCTTCGCCACAATATCTTGACTATCGAAAACTGGTTCGAACATAACTATCGAGCTTGATAATTTACAATCACAACTGATTCCTTCTCAAACTTCAGGTCTTCATTCAGTTCTATATTGTTCATTAAGTCTCATCACACCACTTTTCGGAGACATCTTCAGAATTATAATCTTCGATCTGAAACTCCATATCTCTGCATCTAGGATCCATATCGCTCTTCTGATCACAATAACTTTCTCTGCTGTATTTTGAACCATCTCATATCTAGTTAAGACTTCTTTCCATAAAGGCTTCAGGTGGTGTTATTCCTATACTGCTATGGTAGCTGTTATTATAAGCGAATTCTATAAGTAGCATATAATCAACCTAGCTACCTTCTAGATCCAAAACACACATCTTCAACATACTGTTTAGTGTCTGGATCGTCCTCTCAGATTGTCATCTGTCTGAGGATGAAAAGCAGTATTGAAATCCAATCAGGTGTTTATTACTCTCCATAATCTCTGCCAAAATCGAAAGGTAAACACTGTACCTTTACCATATACAATGGACACCGGTAGTCTATGCAGGCACATAATATGCTTCATATGTAACTTAGCCCATTTAGCTACTGAATAAGTGGCTTCCACTGGCCAAAAATTAGCTGACTTGGTCAATTTGTCTACAATCATTCCAACGGAATCATATTCACCCTTCGAACGAGGTAACCAACCACAAAAATTATCACAATTCTCTCTTATTTCCACCCAAATTCAAAAGAGATCAAAACTTCCCAGAAGACTTCTGATATTCAGCTTTCACCGACTGGCAATTTTAACATTTAGAAATACAATCAGTCACATCCTTCTATAATCCAACCACTAGTACTAATCCTGAATACTGTGATAATTCTTGGTAATCATCTGGATGTACACTGTAAGTTCATTTCCACCGCTTATATAGAATCCCTTTCTCAGATTACAACATCAACCCTGTATCATTAACTTGGGCATCTCCTATCAGCAGGTCATTCTATGGTGATATATCATGATGACATGCTATGATGAATGTCATGATGAGATGATCTAATGAAATGTTATGATGAAATGCTAGAATGAAATGTCGTGATGAAATGCTGTAATGAGATGCTATGATGATATGATGAAATGTTGTAATGATATCAGGTCTTATCCTCTAAAGTTCACGTAACCCTCAGATCAATCAGTCTTCTTCAGTACTTAGAAGCTGTTCTAACAAACATCTATTCACATAATCTTCCTATTCTTGAGTTATGCGGGTCATAGGAGCTACAATTCTAGTGAATTCTGTTCAGATTTTCCTATGATACCCAATTAAACCCAGAAAATTACAGATCTCAATGGATTCAGTCAGTCTGGGCCACTCAGATGCTGTTTTGATCTTTTATGGATCAACTCAAATTCTATCTTTAAATGATACAATTCCAACACTCTCCATCCAATGATCACACTTCCCGAATTCAGCATAAAGCTAACATTCTCTTAGTGTCTGTAGTATAGTCCTTAAGTGATATACGTGCCCTTTCATTCACTTCGAATACATTAGTATATCATTAATGAAGACTATTACAAATTGATCCACAACTAATGATAACCCGACTTCAAATCAATTTTTGAAAAGAACTGTGCACTCTTTAGCTGATCAGACAGGTCATCTATCCTCAAAAGAGGATACTTGTCCTTCACTGTTACCCTGTTCATCTCTCTTCGGTCAATGCATAGTTTCAAGGTACCATCCTTCTTCCTTACAACAGGACTAGTGCACCCCGAAGAGAAACATAAGGTCTGACAAAACCTTGGTCATACAGCTCTCGTAATTGCTCCTACAGCTCTGCAAAAGTCATTTTGTAGGGCTACGTTGAAATAGGAGTTATATCAGGAACCATATCGATACAGAATTCAATCTCTGTAAATTGGTAAACCTGGTAACTCACAGGAAATTAAAACATCTGGGAGAGACAACTTCTCCACTGAAGTATACTCAACTAGAGCCAGATATTCTTAACAACCCTTTCACATCTCATCAAGATTAATTACACCCAAAAGACTGAATTCATAATAACTCTCTGAGTCCTAATTCTATGTTTAGATGCCAATATATTACGCTTAATCCTGTAACACATAATTCCACCAGTCTCCTCTTATACTGTATTACGTCTTCAGCATGACGTATCAGATTGAAGAGTTTATAGGTAATCTTCTCAACTGATTGCTCTTCCCTTACTCTGTGCAATAGCCGATACAGGTAATTATCCTCCCTTAAAGGTGGATGGAAGTATCTTAGAAATCCCCCTTTAACTCAAATTATGTGTTGCAGTCAGAACTGACAGCTTGCCATAAAGAGTACAAGAGTGCTTCGTCTTCATTAGACATTTTCCGATTCTCCCATCAAAGCATATCAAACAACTGCCAAACTTGATTAAATGTTATCAAGCTTCTATTAATCTCGGCTATCCTGGCCACAATTGTTGCACGTTCAAGTCCAAAAGAAATGCTTGTACTACTTACAATGACTACCTTAACCCTTGAGTTATAGTTGCCTCTAACCTACCCCTATACTAGATAGGTGTAGTAGAGCTGGAACTATAACCACAACTAGAACTTGAAAAGACTGATTATCAATATTGTCTCTGGAGAAGAAACAATTCACATTCACTGCGCTGAAAAGATATAGAAATCAACAGAATTCAGAATATAGCATATACACAGAATTGACATGTCTCAAGTTCTCGGTTGAAAAAGAAATTACATCTGTTGAACGATCGAAGGTATCAGCACCGCATCCTGCAAAACTCCTGTTGCAGAAGCAACATCATTGCAATGCTAAGCCACCAACTCCTCATTCAGTTATTCCTATTGTCAACAGCGATCATCAGGCCTTTTAAATCCATCTCTACCACTACGCCTAACAAGATGCATAGGGGGGTAGAACCTCGTGCTTAGAAGATCAACTATCATCGATCTCATCGATCGATGGAGCGATTCATGCTCAAGGCAATCAATAAGGAGCAAAAATAAACAAATAGTTCAAATAATCACAAACATCAATAGACACCCTAACGGTTACGCGGAATTCCTAATGCAAGGAAGACGTTTCAAAGACATGACCGAACCTAATTCACTGCAGTAGTTTAACAGAAAACACAACTTCGAAAACTAGGGCCACAACTCAAACAACTAAGCCCTTACATAGAACTCAGCTCTGATACCAACTTTGTCACGACCCAAACTAGGAGTCATGACCGGCGCTAGGGAACGGGAATTCTTTCGAATCCGGAACCCGTAGCAAGCCTTAGAAAATAAAATCATACAATAATTATATAAAAGTACGACCAAATTAAAATTTTTCTGAATCAATATATAAATTAAATACTCCAAATCCTTTTATAAATGAATACATATTCGTACAATGTTCAAATACAAATTCTCAGAGTATTTAATATCCAAACAAAATAATACACTTCCAATATAGTGACACTACTACTGCAGTTTCTAGAATACAATTCAAAGTTTAGAATATACATTTGTATAAAACAGTCGGGACTGAAGAACACCGGCGAGGAACCCTATAACTAAGGTCTGACGATATGGAATCTCCTGAAAAAAAATAATTGAGGGGGGTCAGACCTCACTGAGTGAATTATTATACTATATATACATGCAAACTAAACCATAACAATCAGGCATTCTTATATATATATATATGTATATACACACATTTCACACGAATGCCAAACTTTGCTTTTATAAAATACTAAATGTAGAAAACGTTTGTTTTAATTCATGAAGGATCCATAGAACCCTAAATAATAACAACCTCAAACAATCCCATCATCACTCTAGCCATACAGGCTCACTTGATTCCAAATAGAACACTTATTCCAATCTGGACAGCAGACTGGCCCCGAGACACTAAGTCGACCGAGCTCCAGCAGTCTAGCTGTCAATGTGATTGGCCCCGAGACACTTGGTCAACCGAGCTCCAGCAATCACACTATCCATTACCTCACATCTCAATCAACCCAATAGATCATTCAATTCACTTATGGACAGTAGACTGGCCCCGAGACACTAAGTCAACCGAGCTCCAGCAGTCTGACTGTCAGTGTGATTGGCCCCGCAATCACACTATCTAACATACCATTAATCTTAATCAAATCAATCAAATCAATTATAATCACCCAAAATTAACTCTCACTCAACCCTATTCTTTTGCACCGGTACGTACTCGGTCCTAGTGCTGCCCACTAGGAAGCACGTTCTATTGATATCCTTCATTCAAATAAATCATTCATTCGAAAAATAATTAATGTAGAACAATATTCATAATAGTAAAACCAACCATATATATATATATATATATATATATATACCAAAAATATACCTAAAATATACCCAGTATATTTCGGATATATATATATATATATATGTCAAATAAAATATGAAATAAACTAAAGATAAATCATTAATATGGAAAAAAAATAATTTAAATGAGTAACAATAATATAACATGCATTTTCTTAAAAATATACTCAAATATACAAAAGATATATCCTAAGTACACAAATCATTTAATAAAACATTTATGTATAAATATTCATTTAAATATGTGTTTAGGTTTAACATATATTCACAAATATACTAAAAATAAACCTAATTATCTAGCATGCATATATAAAAAAAATATACCCTAAATGTACCACTAATTTGTTAGGTTTAATTTAATAATAAAACATGTATTTATTTGGAAATAAATCAAAATATACCAAAAATAAACTTAAAAATAATTTAAGTGTAGGTTTATAATATAGCATGCAATTATTTAAGAATAACCTAAATTATACTAATCATTTAATAAAATAATTATGGTTCGATGCACATTTAAATCATGTATAAATATTAAATTATAACAAACATAAACTTAAATATCTAACATACATATATCAAAAATGTACTAAAAATAAACCGAAAATATACCAAATCATATTATAATTAAATTAATGTTTAAACATATAATGAAAATAAAAATCCTAAGTCATGCATCCTATATGCACTGCATATATATACAGTATAATAACTCACATGTTAGCGCTCCACGAGACAAACTCGACGGGCCTGATCCGATAGGCCTCGGTCTCGGCGCAGCTAGACAAACAAATGACAACATGAAATCAGAATAAATTTAACAAAAATTCTAAAGACTCGATCTAGAATTTTAGGCACAGCTTTAGAATAGGAATTTGACCGGACATCACGTTTTACGAGAATTCTACCGAAAATCCGGCAGAACCTCCCATGTAAAACGGACATCTCTCTACTCAAAGAGTAGAGCCGGTCCTGCAAAGAAATACACTTCGGAATAAACACAGGATTACAATTAAAATCCCTCGGTCGGACTGCAGACTACAATTCACCGACCGAGATTCACAATTCACAGAATATTTATAAAATATCGAAAATGCCCTTATATAATAAAAATACATTTTATAAATCCAAATTACGTAATTAACCCTAAAACATACTAAAAATCAATAAAAACCCATTTATTTAGAAAAATAGTATATTATATATAATTTGAAAATAATTTACGAAAAATAGTTTTAATTAGTTAAAAATACTAAAAATTTGCAGAAATCATTTTTATACCCTAAATAACTATTAAAACCAATTTAATTACATTTTTAACCAATTTAGTGTAAAATTACCAAAATACCCCTATATATATATATTCACTATAAATGTTCAAAAATTCACCAAAAATTATATAATTACTCAAAAATTAATTTCTCAACATATAATTCAATAATATCAATAAATATACTCAATTTACCAATTTATTTCAATTTAACACATAATTAACCCTATTTTTCAAAATTACCTAAACTTAATAAATTCCAAATAAATGCATAAAAATTCAAAAAAATTACAAATAAATTTCTATAATTCATTTCAACTCCTATAATCACCATAAAACACAATTTCATAATTTAATTAATTAATTTTCGAAAATTAGAAAATAATAATAAAATAATCAAAAATTCACAAAAATTAAAATAAATTCCAAAAATTCAAAAAAAATTACAGCATGTAGATTAAGCTTCCAGGAACAAAGTTTGTGAAAGGAGTTTTCAAGATTCATCAAGATCAAGCTTAAAAAAATTCAAAAACCCTAAAGTTCCATAAACTAAAAATCAACAAAACTCAAAAAAATGAACTTTAAAGCTTAAACTAAGCTTAGATTCATGCTCACCGGAGCCTAGAGAGTCATTAGAGACCGGAAGCTTGAGAAACGGTGGCCGGAAGTGATGGAGGCACAGTGACAGTATAAAAGTCGGACAGTGCAAGGAAGGAAGGAAGGAGATAAAGTCTCCTGTGTTGTTTCTTCCTTTGCTCACTCACGTTACTCTCTTTTTTTTTCTCTGTGCAGTGTGTTTGTTAGTGAATGCATGAGTATGTATGGGTCTTGCATGCATGCATGTGTGCATATATATATTATATTAATAAAACTTTATATTATAATAATAATACTTTATGTAAACAAATCTCCACCATATAAAAATATACTCACATAAACTAACCATGCAAAATAATGTAGTTTAATAATAATAATAATAATAATAATAATAATGATAAAAAAAATAAACAATATTATGAAATAATTAAATAATAAAATAATACTCAAATTTAAGTCAACCAATAAAATAACATTAGTGCTTAAATAATATTATTAAAATAATTCTTTTCAAAGTAGTAAATATAATGTGAATTAATTTCTAAAATAATAAGTTTTGAAATAAATATTTATGTAGAAAATTATAATTTAATATAAAATAATAAATATTAACCACAAAATAATCAAATAATCAAATATAACTTTGAATTTATCAATACTCCATATCTCATTTTAAAATAAAACAATTTAAAAACTATGGTTATTACACGGAAGAAATCCGGCATATCGACCTGCTACTGAGGTCTGAGGAAGTTGACTCTCCTGAAAAATAGTCAACGGAGGGGAGTCAGACCTCACTGAGTGAATTACTATAATATATATACATACACTCTAAGTGATAATGCATACAGTCAACAGTATATGAGTAATATGTATATATACAGGCAAGTTCATACAGATGCAGAAAAATCATTTTATATATTTTGTCTGAAAATCAACTTTTATGAAGGATCACATAGAACCCTAGAATATCGCAACCTCAGAAAATAGTGTTAAACAACACTCTAGCCATACAGGCTCACTTATTCCAAATATATCCACTTAATCCATATGGACAGTAGACTGGCCCCGAGACACTAAGTCAACCGAGCTCCAGCAGTCTGACTGCCAGTGTGATTGGCCTCGAGACACTTGGTCAACCGAGCTCCAACAATCACACCCAAACCACATCTCACACATATCGATAATCATAATCAAATCGATATCCACAAATAGTCAGTAATAAAGCCTAAATACTATAGGCGTACCGGTACGTACTCGGTCCTAGTGCTGCCCACTAGGTAGCACGTTCTATTGATATCCTTCATTAATAAATAATAAAACATTCATTCACAAATATAAATGATGCATGAATATAAATGAAATAGCAATATAAACCATATATATACCGAAAATATACCAAACATAAACCAGGTATATTTTGAGTATATATATGTCAAATAAATCCAATCAAATCATGAATTAAACTAAAAATATATTTAAAAACATTTTAAATATATTTTATTAACAAAACATGTATATAATTTATTATATACCAAAAATATACCAAAAATATACTTGAATATAAATCATGTTATTTATGCATATTTAGTCAAAATAAAACATGCATTTTCTAAATCATGCATCCTAAGCATATATATATAATATAGTAACTCACCTAATGCGCTCCACGAGACGGGTCCGACGGGCCTGGTCCACTAGCCCTCGGTCTCGGCGCAACTAAACAAGAAATAATTAATCGACATCAGAATAACCCTAACAGAAATCCTAGAATTCAATCTAGAGTATTCAAATACAGAAACAGAATTAGGGTTCGACTGGATATCACGTTTTACGAGAATTCTACCGGAAATCCGGCAGAACCTCCCCAGTAAAACGGACATCTCTCTACTCAAAAGAGTAGAGCCGACCCTGCAAAGAAAATACACTTCAAAAATAAACACCACAATCAATCACAACCCCTCGGTCGGACTCCAGACTACTATCTGTCGACCGGGGTCCACAAACACAGAATATATATTCAAATATAACAAAAATGTCCTTAAATCATAAAAATACATTTCATACGTAGAAATTACATAATAAATCTTGAAACACTGTAAAAACCGATTAAAACTCATTTTATTAGAAAAACCGTATATTATATATATAATTGAAAATAATTCCCGGAAAATAGTTTTAATTAGTTAAAAATACTAAATATTTTGTAGAAATCATTTTTATACCTTAAATAAATATTAAAACCAATTAAATTACATTTTTAGACAATTTAGGGTAAAATTACCAAAATACCCCTATATATATATATATACCTAAATTACTTCAAAAATTCACCAAAAATCATACAATTATCCAAAATTAATTTTCTCAACATATTTATCAATAATATCAATAATTAAACTCAATTAACCAATTAAATTCAATTTAAAACACAATTAACCTAATTTTACAAAATCACATAAACTTCAATAAATAAAAATAAATACTTAGAAATTCATAAAAATTCCAAATAAATTTCTATAATTCATTTCAACACCTAATTCAACCATAAACTCCAATTTCATAATTTAAATAATTAATTTCCGAAAATTAGAAAATAATATTAAAATATTCAAAAATACCCAAAAATCCAAACAACCTCCAAAAATTCTGTAAAAATTCATACATGAAGATTAAGCTACCAGGAACAATATTTGTGAAGGAAGTTTCCATGAATCATCCAAATCGAAGCTCAAAAAAATCAAAAACCAAAAGAGGCCGAAAACTTCAAATCGAAACCTAAGCAATTCTAGACCATTTTAGCTCAAACCAAAGCTAGAATAACACTCACCGGAGCTCAAGGAGAAGATAGAGACCGGCGGTGTCGAAAATGGTGGCCGGAGGAGGGAGAAACGGTGGTGAGAAAATGGTGGTGGTCGGCGCCCGCGGGAAGAAGAAGAAGAAGAAGAAGAAAAAGAAAAAGAAAGAAAAAGGAAAGAAAAAGAAAAAGAAAAAGAAAGAAAAAGGAAAAGAAAAGAAAAAAAAAAGAAAAAAGAAAAAAATAAAGTAAATTAAAATAATTAAATATTAATAAATAAATAATAATAAAATAATAAATTTTAATAATTTAATAATAAATAAAATAATCAAATAATAACAAATAAATAATAAAATATTAGGGTAATAATAAACCCTAATTAAATAAATATACACACACAGGCTTTATTTAATAATTTAAAAATATGTATGAGTTCATGCAAGTCCGTAAATACATTTAAAATAATTAATAATACATTGTTTACGTGGAAATTTCCCCGAAAATGAAAGTCCCGGGAAAATTTTACGTAAAACACTGAAAATAATAGACAATAATTAAAATAGGTTTAAAATACATATCAACTCATAAAAATATCGTATAATGCATAAAAATTATTGACACTGTATATCCCGGTACAGTGTAAAAATATTTTAAAAAAACACGGGATATTACAGTCTTCCCCCCTTACAAGAATTCGTCCCCGAATTCTAAAAACAAGATTACAGAATCAGGAAGGAAAGAGATACGGGTAAAAAGCTCGCATCTCAGCTTCAGTCTCCCACGTATGCTCTTCAACTCTGTCGCTACGCCACAAAACCTTGACCATCGAAATCTGCTTCGATCGCAACTGTCGAACTTGAAAATCTACGATCGCCACAGGTTCTTCCACAAAAGTCAAATCTTCACTCACTTCTACACTGTCAGGTTGCAACACGTGTGAAGGATCTGAGATATACTTCCTCAACATCGAGATATGAAATACTGGATGCACTTGTGACATACTCGGAGGCAAATCCAACAGATATGCAACAGTGCCAACTCTCTCCAGAATCTCAAATGGTCTAATATATCTCGGTGTTAACTTACCCTTCCTGCCAAATCTCATCACACCCTTCATCGGAGATACTTTCAGAAAAACGAAATCTCCAACCTGAAACTCCACATCTCTGCGCCTAGGATCCGCATAACTCTTCTGTCTACTAACTGCGGTCTCTAATCTGCGCTTGATCACGGTGACTTTCTCTGCAGCATCTTGAACCATCTCTGGTCCAGTCAAAGCTCTCTCACCAATCTCATCCCAACTCAACGGGGATCTACACTTCCTTCCATACAACGCTTCATATGGTGCCATGCCAATACTGCTATGGTAGCTGTTATTATATGCAAACTCAACGAGTGGCAAATGATCATCCCAGCTACCTCCCAAATCCATGACACACATCCTCAACATATCTTCCAGTGTCTGGATCGTCCTCTCAGACTGACCATCTATCTGAGGATGAAAAGCAGTACTGAAATCCAACCTAGTGCCCATCGCTTCCTGCAACTTCTGCCAAAAACGAGAAGTAAACACCGAACCTCTATCTGACACAATGGACACAGGTACTCCATGAAGGCACACAATATGCTTCACGTACAACTTCGCCAATCTAGCAACTGAATATGTGGCTTTCACAGGCAAGAAATGTGCAGACTTCGTCAATCTGTCTACAATCACCCAGATGGAATCGTATCCATCCTTCGAACGAGGTAAATCGACCACAAAATCCATAGCTATCCTTTCCCATTTCCACTCGGGAATAGGAAGAGGCTGAAGCTTCCCAGAAGGCTTCTGATGTTCGGCTTTCACTTGCTGACACGTCAAGCACTTAGCAACATAATCAGCAACATCCTTCTTCAATCCATCCCACCAGTATAGATCTCTGATACTGTGGTACATCTTAGTAACACCAGGATGAACGCTGTAGGCTGTAGAATGTGCTTCCTCTAAAATCTCTTCTCTCAAATCATCCACATCAGGAACACACAATCTACCACTGATCCACAACACACCATCATCATCGAGTGTGAAATCAATGAACTTCCCTGCTCTGACATTCTCTGCAAGCTCTTCCAGAATAGGATCTCGGCTCTGAGCTGCTTTAATCCTATCCCTTAGTACAGATCGTACTTTAAACTGAGCTAACAGTCCACCTGATCTACTAATCTTCATCATCAGACCTTGATCCACCATCAGATGCAACTCCTGGATCAATGGTCTCCTCTCTACACCGATGTGAGCAAGACTACCTGAGGACTTCCTACTCAAGGCATCTGCTACCACATTAGCTTTACCCGGATGGTAAAGAATCTCGCAATCATAATCCTTCAACAGTTCCAACCATCTTCTCTGCCTCAAATTCAAATCTCGCTGCTGGAAAATGTACTTAAGGCTCTTGTGATCAGTAAATATCTCACAAGTCACCCCGTACAAATAATGTCTCCAAATCTTCAAAGCAAAGATCACTGCAGCCATCTCAAGATCATGTGTGGGATAGTTCTGCTCATGCTTCTTCAACTGCCTCGAAGCATAGGCTATCACCCTTCCATTCTGCATCAACACACAACCAAGACCAATTCTAGAGGCATCACAGTAAACTGTGAACTTATCCACACTATTAGGCAAAGCTAATATTGGCGCTGTGGTCAACTTCTCCTTCAACAACTGAAAACTATTCTCACAAGCTTCTGACCACTCGAATCTAACATTCTTCTGAGTCAAGCGAGTTATAGGGGCTGCTATCCTGGAAAAATCCTGCACAAACCGCCTATAATACCCGGCTAAACCCAGAAAACTCCGAATCTCAGTAACTGAAGTAGGTCTAGGCCACTCAGATACTGCTTCAACCTTCTGTGGATCAACCTGAATACCTTCTTTAGACACTACGTGTCCAAGAAAAGAAACACTCTCCATCCAGAAATCACACTTCGAGAATTTAGCATAAAGCTGATGATCTCTCAGTGTCTGTAGTACAATCCTCAAGTGATATACATGCTCTTCCATACTCCTCGAATATACTAGTTTATCATCAATGAAGACTACCACAAACTGATCCACATACGGTCTGAATACTCTGTTCATCAGGTCCATAAAAGCTGCTGGTGCATTAGTCAAACCAAAAGACATCACCAGAAACTCATAATGACCATAACGAGTGCGGAAAGCTGTCTTAGGAATATCAGCTTCACTGATCCGCAGCTGATGATAACCCGACCTCAAGTCGACCTTAGAAAAGAATTGTGCACCCTGGAGCTGATCAAATAAATCATCTATCCTCGGGAGAGGATACTTGTTCTTCACTGCCACCTTATTCAACTCTCTGTAGTCAATGCACAGTCTCAGGGTACCATCCTTCTTCTTCACAAACAAAACTGGTGCACCCCAAGGAGAAACACTAGGTCTGATAAAACCTTTCTCCAACAACTCTTGCAATTGCTCCTTCAACTCTCTCAACTCTGCAGGAGCCATACGATAGGGTGGCATAGATATAGGAGTAATACCTGGAACCACATCTATACAGAACTCAATCTCTCTATGAGGTGGTAAACTTGGCAACTCCTCGGGAAAAACATCAGGAAACTCACAAGCAACCGGAACATCTGTGAGTGACAACTTCTCCACTGACGTATCCCTGACCAATGCCAAAAACCCCTGACAACCTTTCCTCAACAACTTCCTAGCTGCAATAACAGAAATAAGATTCTGAGGTGCTGAACTCCTGTCACCAACAAACTTAAATTCTACTTCACCAGGAATTCTGAAAATCACCTCCTTATTCCTGCAATCAACCACGGCATAATGCTGAGACAACCAATCCATTCCCAAAATAACATCAAACTCCATCACATCCAACAAAATCAAATCGGCGGATAATTCTCTATCTCCCACGAGAACTGGACAACCAGAAAGAACAATATCGGCGTCCAAAGAATCACTCAGAGGAGTGGCAACAGACAAGGGAAAAAGCCATCCTCGAAGCTTGCCAACAAGATTTAGAAGCAAAAACAGGAGAAACAAACGAATGCGTGGCACCCGGATCAAACAAAACCAAAGCATCCAGGTAACAAACAGAAAGAATACCTGCCACGACTACATTAGATGCCTGAGCATCCTGCTGAGTCAGATGAAAAACTCTGGCCTAGCCTCGACCTCCCTGCTGATTGGTAGAAGCCTGGCCAACACCTCTGGTACCTCCTCTAGTACCTCTACCACGACTCTGCTGTGGAACAAACTGAGTAGAACTTTGATGCTGAGCTGGTGGTAACTGAAATGGCACGGGTGCTGCACTAGCAATCGACTGCTGTGGGAATCGCGGAATCTGCTGCTGCTGATATCCGGGGTAAGGACACGATCTGGCAAAATGTCCTGTCTGCCCGCATCTGAAACATGTCAATGGTGTCAGATAACACGGTCCCTGATAGACTCTACCACAAGTCTGACAAACACTGGCCGCTGATCCAGAACTACGATCACTGCTGCTGCTCGAAGCACCTGACCCAAATCTGAATGATCTACGCTGACCTCCACGACCATGTCTACTGCTCCGATGCACTCGCTGCTGCTGTCTCTGACTCTGCTGAGTCGAACCTCTCTGCTGACTACTCGAACCAACATGAAAACTCGAATATGGAGTAGCCTGCGATCCACTTGACTGAACTCCCAACTGGTAATAATCAGGCATCGCTCCCTGCCTAACTAACCTTAGCTCAATCTCCTTAGCTAGCTCAATCACAGACTCCAGAGTAAGACCTGCTGTAGGCATACCAGCAAAAGCTGAACCCAAACCAGTAACATAGGTAGTAACAGCGAAATACTGATCTCGCATCAGATCCTCAGCATATCTACCCAGACGAAGAAACTCTCGGGTATACTCCTCTACAGATCGATCTCCACGAGAAATACTAGTCAAACGGAGACGATAGCTCAAACGAAGAGGCTCTGGACAAAATCTCCTCATGAATCGCTCTCGAAACTGAGCCCATGTCATCGTCATCATATAAGGCTGGATCATCTGAATGAACCAATCCAAGGCTGGTCCCTCAACAGACAACTCAACAATCATGATCCTCTGGTACTCGGTATGAGCAGTCCGAGTCCTAGTCTCAATCGCATGCAGAAAATCTAAAGGATCAGAAGTACCATCAAAAGCAATCCTGCCAACTCTGGCATAGAACAAAGCTGCCTCAGGGTCAGACATACCCTGCTGATAGGCAGGCTGAATAGGCTGAACAACTGAAGGAACAGGAACATCAAACTCAGGCTCAACAGGCTCCTCGTCCTGTAACTCTCTCTGCCTACGGCGACCTGCCGCTCCTCCAGGTCTACCCCTGCCACGACCTCTATGCCTAACTGGCTGCTCAGGAGGTAAAACCTCATCCTGAAAAGACTCATCATCCTCGGCCTCAACGACCAGTGGAGCGACACGCGCTCGCCTCCTCATTCTGAAAAGACAAACGGAAAGATTCAGACAAAACAGACAACGGAGGAATAACGCTGAAAACTACAGCAAGGAATACTCATCAAGACATACTCGAACCTAATACACTGCAGTAGTCCAACAGAAAACACAACTTTAAAACTAGGGCCACAACTCACATAACTAAGCCCTGACACAGAACTCCATTCTGAAACGAACTTCGCGCTGATACCAACTTTGTCACGACCCAAAACAGGGGCCATGACCGGCGCTAGGGAACGGGAATTCTTTCGAATCCGAAACCCGTAGCAAGCCTAAAAATAAAATAAATATGCAATAATAACCATAAAAATATAATATGCAGCGGAAAATAAAAATCATAAATATTACAATATCATCCATATCAACTGGATTCAATTCAAAACTCATCACATCGCATATATAATCTCATAAATGTATAATCTTTATACAAATCCAGTTTTACTATAATACATCTCTTTAAAACAAATGCTTTAATTCACAACTACTGAAAATCACAACTACTGAAAATCACAACTACTGCAGTGTCTAGATAAAATAAATAAGACTCAAGTATACAATTTACATAAAGAAGCCGGGGCGGAAGAAATCCGGCGTATCGACCTGCTACTGAGGTCTGAGGAAGTTGACTCTCTTGAAAAATAGTCAACGGAGGGGAGTCAGACCTCACTGAGTGAATTACTATAATATATATACATACACTCTAAGTGATAATGCATACAGTCAACAGTATATGAGTAATATGTATATATACAGGCAAGTTCATACAGATGCAGAAAAAATCATTTTATATATTTTGTCTGAAAATCAACTTTTATGAAGGATCACATAGAACCCTAGAATATCGTAACCTCAGAAAATAGTGTTAAACAACACTCTAGCCATACAGGCTCACTTATTCCAAATATATCCACTTAATCCATATGGACAGTAGACTGGCCCCGAGACACTAAGTCAACCGAGCTCCAGCAGTCTGACTGCCAGTGTGATTGGCCCCGAGACACTTGGTCAACCGAGCTCCAGCAATCACACCCAAACCACATCTCACACATATCGATAATCATAATCAAATCGATATCCACAAATAGTCAGTAATAAAGCCTAAATACTATAGGCGTACCGGTACGTACTCGGTCCTAGTGCTGCCCACTAGGTAGCACGTTCTATTGATATCCTTCATTAATAAATAATAAAACATTCATTCACAAATATAAATGATGCATGAATATAAATGAAATAGCAATATAAACCATATATATACCGAAAATATACCAAACATAAACCAGGTATATTTTGAGTATATATATGTCAAATAAATCCAATCAAATCATGAATTAAACTAAAAATATATTTAAAAACATTTTAAATATATTTTATTAACAAAACATGTATATAATTTATTATATACCAAAAATATACCAAAAATATACTTGAATATAAATCATGTTATTTATGCATATTTAGTCAAAATAAAACATGCATTTTCTAAATCATGCATCCTAAGCATATATATATAATATAGTAACTCACCTAATGCGCTCCACGAGACGGGTCCGACGGGCCTGGTCCACTAGCCCTCGGTCTCGGCGCAACTAAACAAGAAATAATTAATCGACATCAGAATAACCCTAACAGAAATCCTAGAATTCAATCTAGAGTATTCAAATACAGAAACAGAATTAGGGTTCGACTGGATATCACGTTTTACGAGAATTCTACCGGAAATCCGGCAGAACCTCCCCAGTAAAACGGACATCTCTCTACTCAAAAGAGTAGAGCCGACCCTGCAAAGAAAATACACTTCAAAAATAAACACCACAATCAATCACAACCCCTCGGTCGGACTCCAGACTACTATCTGTCGACCGGGGTCCACAAACACAGAATATATATTCAAATATACCAAAAATGTCCTTAAATCATAAAAATACATTTCATACGTAGAAATTACATAATAAATCTTGAAACACTGTAAAAACCGATTAAAACTCATTTTATTAGAAAAACCGTATATTATATATATAATTGAAAATAATTCCCGGAAAATAGTTTTAATTAGTTAAAAATACTAAATATTTTGTAGAAATCATTTTTATACCTTAAATAAATATTAAAACCAATTAAATTACATTTTTAGACAATTTAGGGTAAAATTACCAAAATACCCCTATATATATATATATACCTAAATTACTTCAAAAATTCACCAAAAATCATACAATTATCCAAAATTAATTTTCTCAACATATTTATCAATAATATCAATAATTAAACTCAATTAACCAATTAAATTCAATTTAAAACACAATTAACCTAATTTTACAAAATCACATAAACTTCAATAAATAAAAATAAATACTTAGAAATTCATAAAAATTCCAAATAAATTTCTATAATTCATTTCAACACCTAATTCAACCATAAACTCCAATTTCATAATTTAAATAATTAATTTCCGAAAATTAGAAAATAATATTAAAATATTCAAAAATACCCAAAAATCCAAACAACCTCCAAAAATTCTGTAAAAATTCATACATGAAGATTAAGCTACCAGGAACAACATTTGTGAAGGAAGTTTCCATGAATCATCCAAATCGAAGCTCAAAAAAATCAAAAACCAAAAGAGGCCGAAAACTTCAAATCGAAACCTAAGCAATTCTAGACCATTTTAGCTCAAACCAAAGCTAGAATAACACTCACCGGAGCTCAAGGAGAAGATAGAGACCGGCTGGTGTCGAAAACGGTGGCCGGAGGAGGGAGAAACGGCGGTGAGAAAATGGTGGTGGTCGGCGCCCGCGGGAAGAAGAAGAAGAAGAAAAAGAAAAAGAAAAAGAAAGAAAAAGGAAAGAGAAAGAAAAAGAAAAAGAAAGAAAAAGGAAAAGAAAAGAAAAAAAATAAAGAAAAAAGAAAAAAATAAAGTAAATTAAAATAATTAAATATTAATAAATAAATAATAATAAAATAATAAATTTTAATAATTTAATAATAAATAAAATAATCAAATAATAACAAATAAATAATAAAATATTAGGGTAATAATAAACCCTAATTAAATAAATATACACACACAGACTTTATTTAATAATTTAAAAATATGTATGAGTTCATGCAAGTCCGTAAATACATTTAAAATAATTAATAATACATTGTTTACGTGGAAATTTCCCCAAAAATGAAAGTCCCGGGAAAATTTTACGTAAAACACTGAAAATAATAGACAATAATTAAAATAGGTTTAAAATACATATCAACTCATAAAAATATCGTATAATGCATAAAAATTATTGACACTGTATATCCCGGTACAGTGTAAAAATATTTTAAAAAAACACGGGATATTACACACCATCTTCCCCGACCAGTTTCGCCGCCTGTGGAGGCCGTTTCTGGCATCGGGGAGAACGATTTTGGCCGGAGAAGCCGAAAATCAACCCACCGTCGATCACGTCGATTCCGGCCACCGTTTTCGACACCGTTGGTCTCTTTCTTCTCCTTGAGCTCCGGTGAGTGTGATTCTAGCTTTGGTTTGAGCTAAAATGGTCTAGAATTGCTTAGTTTTCGATTTGTAAATTTCGGCCTATTAGGGTTTTCGATTTTTTTGAGCTTCGAATTGGATGATTCATGGAAAATTCCTTCACAAATGTTGTTCCTAGTAGCTTAATCTTCATGTGTGAATTTTTGTAGAATTTTTGGAGATTGTTTGGATTTTTGGGTATTTTTGAATATTTTAATATTATTTTCTAATTTTTGGAAATTAATTATTTAAATTATGAAATTGGAGTTTATGGTTGAATTAGGTGTTGAAATGAATTATAGGAATTTATTTGGAATTTTTATGAATTTCTAAGTATTTATTTTTAATTATTGAAGTTTAGGTGATTTTGGAAAATTAGGTTAATTGTGTTTTAAATTGAATTTAATTGGTTAATTGAGTTTAAATATTGATATTATTGATAAATATGTTGAGAGAGTTAATTTTGGATAATTGTATAATTTTTGAAGTAATTTAGGTATATTTATATATATAGGGGTATTTTGGTAATTTTACCCTAAATTGTCTAAAAATGTAATTTAATTGGTTTTAATATTTATTTAAGGTATAAACATGATTTCTACAAATTATTTAGTATTTTTAACTAATTAAAACTATTTTTCGGGAATTATTTTCAATTATATATATAATATACAGTTTTTCTAATAAAATGAGTTTTAATCGGTTTTTATAGTGTTTCAAGGTTAATTATGTAATTTCTATGTATGAAATGTATTTCTGTGATTTAAGGATATTTTCGGTATATCTGGAATTGTTCTGTGTTTGTAGACCCCGGTCGGTGGACTGTAGTTTGGAGTCCGATCGTGGGATTTTGATTGTGTTGAGCTCGTTTTTCGAAGTGTGTTTCTTTGCAGGGTCGGCTCTACTCTTTTGAGTAGAGAGATGCCCGTTTTACAAGGGAGGTTCTGCCGAATTTTCGGTAGGATTCTCGTAAAACGTGATGTCCAGTCGAACCCTAATTCTGTTTTCGTATTTTAATACTCTAGATTGAATTCTAGGATTTCTGTTAGGTTTATTCTAATGTCGGTTATTTATTGCTTGTTTAGTTGCGCCGAGACCGAGGGCTAGTGGACCAGGCCCGTCGGACCTGTCTCGTGGAGCGCATTAGGTGAGTTACTATATTATATATATATGCTTAGGATGCATGATTTAGAAAATGCATGTTTTATTTTGACTGAATATGCATAAATAATGTGATTTATATTCAAGTATATTTTTAGTATATTTTTGGTATATAATAAATTATATACATGTTTTGTTAATAAAATATATTTAAAATGTTTTTAAATATATTTTTAGTTTAATTCATGATTTGATTGGATTTATTTGACATATATATACTCAAAATATACCTGGTTTACTTTTGGTATATTTCCGGTATATATATGGTTTATATTGTTATTTCATGTATATTCATGCATCATTAATCGTGAATGAATGTTTTATATTTAATGATGAAGGATATCAATAGAACGTGCTACCTAGTGGGCAGCACTAGGACCGAGTACGTACCGGTACGCCTATAGCTTTAGGCTATATTACTAACTTATTTGTGGATATTGATTTGATTATGATTATCGATATGTGAGATGTGGTTTGTGGGTGTGATTGTTGGAGCTCGGTTGACCAAGTGTCTCGGGGCCAATCACACTGGCAGTCAGACTGTTGGAGCTCGGTTGACTTAGTGTCTCGGGGCCAGTCTACTGTCTAAATGGATTAAGTGGATATATTTGGAATAAGTGAGCCTGTATGGCCAGAGTGTTGTTTAACACTATTTTCTGAGGTTGCGATATTCTAGGGTTCTATGTGATCCTTCATAAACTGGGATTTTTCAATAAAATATATAAAAATGATTTTTCTGCATCTGTATGAATTTGCCTGTATATATACATATTATATATATACTGTTGACTGTATGCATTATCACTTAGTGTGTATGTATATATATTATAGTAATTCACTCAGTGAGGTCTGACTCCCCTCCGTTGACTATTTTTCAGGAGAGTCAACATCCTCAGACCTCAGTAGCAGGTCGATACGCCGGATTTCTTCCGCCCCGGCTTCTTTATGTAAATTGTCTACTTGAGTCTTATTTATTTTATCTAGACACTGCAGTAGTTGTAAATTAAAGTATTGGATTTTATGTACTTTATTTTAAAGAGATGTATTATGTTGAAACTGGATTTGTATTAAAGAGTATATACATCTATGTGATGAGATGAGATTTAGTTTAAATCCAGTTGATATGGAAAAATGATATTATGATTTTTATTTCCGCTGCATATTATATTTTTATTGTTATTATGGCATGCATTGTTTTATTTTTAGGCTTGCTACGGGTTCCGGATTCGAAAGAATTCCCGTTCCCTAGCGCCGGTCATGGCCCCTGTTTTGGGTCGTGACAAAGTTAGTATCAGAGCGAAGTTCGTATCAGAGTGGAGTTCTGTGTCAGGGCTTAGTTATGTGAGTTGTGGCCCTAGTTTTAAAGTTGTGTTTTCTGTTGGACTACTGCAGCGTATTAGGTTCGAGTATGTCTTGATGAGTATTCCTTGCTGTAGTTTTCAGCGTTATTCCTCCGTTGTCTGTTTTGTCTGAATCTTTCCGTTTGTCTTTTCAGAATGAGGAGGCGAGCGCGTGTCGCTCCACTGGTCGTTGAGGCCGAGGATGATGAGTCTTTTCAGGATGAGGTTTTACCTCCTGAGCAGCCAGTTAGACGTAGAGGTCGTGGCAGAGGTAGACCTCGAGGAGCGGCAGGTCGCCGTAGGCAGAGAGAGTTACAGGATGAGGAGCCTGTTGAGCCTGAGTTTGATGTTCCTGTTCCTCTAGTTGTTCAGCCTGTTCAGCCTGCCTATCAGCAGGGTATGTCTGACCCTGAGGCAGCTTTGTTCTATGCCCGAGTTGGCAGGATTGCTTTTGATGGGACTTCTGATCCTTTAGACTTTCTGCATGCGATTGAGACTAGGACTCGGACTGCTCATTCCGAGTACCAGCGGATCATGATCGTCGAGTTGTCTGTTGAGGGACCAGCTCTAGATTGGTTCATTCAGATGATCCAGCCCTATATGATGACGATGACCTGGGCTCAGTTTCGAGAGCGATTCATGAGGAGATTTTGTCCAGAGCCTCTTCGTTTGAGCTATCGTCTCCGTTTGACCAGTATTTCTCGTGGAGATCGATCTGTAGAGGAGTATACCCGAGAGTTTCTTCGTCTGGGTAGATATGCTGAGGATCTGATACGAGATCAGTATTTCGCGGTTACTACATATGTTACTGGTTTGGGTTCTGCTTTTGCTGGTATGCCCACAGCAGGTCTTACTCTGGAGTCTGTGATTGAGCTAGCTAAGGAGATCGAGCTGAGGTTAGTTAGGCAGGGAGCGATGCCTGATTATTACCAGTTGGGAGTTCAGTCGAGTGGATCGCAGGCTACTCCATATTCGAGTTTTCATGTTGGTTCGAGTAGTCAACAGCGAGGTTCGACTCAGCAGAGTCAGAGACAGCAGCAACGAGTGCATCGGAGCAGTAGACATGGCCATGGAGGTCAGCGTAGATCGTTCAGATTTGGGTCAGGTGCTTCGAGCAGCAGCAGTGGTCGTAGTTCTGGATCAGCGGTCAGTGTTTGTCAGACTTGTGGTAGAGTCCATCAGGGACCGTGTTATCTGACACCGCTGACATGTTTCAGATGCGGGCAGACAGGACATTTTGCCAGATCGTGTCCTTATTCCGGATATCAGCAGCAGCAGATTCCGCGATTCCCACAGCAGTCGATTGCTAGTGCAGCACCCGTGCCATTTCAGTTACCACCAGCCCAGCATCAGAGTTCTACTCAGTTTGTTTCACAGCAGAGTCGTGGTAGAGGTACTAGAGGAGGTGCTAGAGGTGTTGGCCAGGCTTCTACCAGTCAGCAGGGAGGTCGAGGTCAGGCCAGAGTTTTTCATCTGACTCAGCAGGATGCTCAGGCATCTAATGCAGTCGTGGCAGGTATTCTTTCTGTTTGTTACCTGGATGCTATGGTTTTGTTTGATCTGGGTGCCACGCATTCGTTTGTTTCTCCTGTTTTTGCTTCTAAATCTTGTTGGCAAGCTTCGAGGATGGCTTTTCCTTTGTCTGTTGCCACTCCTCTGAGTGATTCTTTGGACACCGATATTGTTCTTTCTGGTTGTCCAGTTCTCGTGGGAGATAGAGAATTACCCGCTGATTTGATATGGTTGGATAAGGGTTTTATTAGACCTAGTGTTTCTCCTTGGGGTGCACCAGTCCTGTTTGTGAAGAAGAAGGATGGTACCCTGAGACTGTGCATTGACTACAGAGAGTTGAACAAGGTAACAGTGAAGAACAAGTATCCTCTCCCGAGGATAGATGATTTATTTGATCAGTTACAAGGTGCACAATTCTTTTCTAAGGTCGACTTGAGGTCAGGTTATCATCAGCTGCAGATCAGTGAATCCGATATTCCTAAGACAGCTTTCCGCACTCGTTATGGTCATTATGAGTTTCTGGTGATGTCTTTTGGTTTGACTAATGCACCAGCAGCTTTTATGGACCTGATGAACAGAGTATTCAGACCGTATGTGGATCAGTTTGTAGTAGTCTTCATTGATGATATACTAGTATATTCGAGGAGTATGGAAGAGCATGTATATCATTTGAGGATTGTACTACAGACATTGAGAGATCATCAGCTTTAAGCTAAATTCTCGAAGTGTGATTTCTGGATGGAGAGTGTTTCTTTTCTTGGACACGTAGTGTCTAAAGAAGGTATTCAGGTTGATCCACAGAAGGTTGAGGCAGTATCTGAATGGCCTAGACCTACTTCTGTTACGAAGATTCGGAGTTTTCTGGGTTTAGCCGGGTATTATAGGCGGTTTGTGCAGGATTTTTCCAGGATAGCAGCCCCTATGACTCGCTTGACTCAGAAGAATGTTAGATTCGAGTGGTCAGAAGCTTGTGAGAATAGTTTTCAGTTGTTGAAGGAGAAGTTGACCACAGCGCCAGTATTAGCTTTGCCTAATAGTGTGGATAAGTTCACAGTTTACTGTGATGCCTCTAGAATTGGTCTTGGTTGTGTGTTGATGCAGACTGGAAGGGTGATAGCCTATGCTTCAAGGCAGTTGAAGAAGCATGAGCAGAACTATCCTACACATGATCTGGAGATGGCTGCAGTGATCTTTGCTCTGAAGATTTGGAGACATTATTTGTACGGGGTGACTTGTGAGATATTTACTGATCACAAGAGCCTTAAGTACATTTTTCAGCAGCGAGATTTGAATCTGAGGCAGAGAAGATGGTTGGAACTGTTGAAGGATTATGATTGCGAGATTCTTTACCATCCGGGTAAAGCTAATGTGGTAGCAGATGCCTTGAGTAGGAAGTCCTTAGGTAGTCTTACTCACATCGGTGTTGAGAGGAGACCATTGATCCAAGAGTTGCATCTGTTGGTGGATCAAGGTCTGATGATGAAGATTAGTAGATCAGGTGGACTGTTAGCTCAGTTTAAAGTACGATCTGTACTGAGGGATAGGATTAAAGCAGCTCAGAGCCGAGATCCTATTCTAGAAGAGCTTGCAGAGAATGTCAGAGCAGGGAAGTTCACTGATTTCACACTCGATGATGATGGTGTGTTGTGGATCAGTGGTAGATTGTGTGTTCCTGATGTGGATGATTTGAGAGAGGAGATCCTAGAGGAAGCACATTCTACAGCTTACAGCGTACATCCAGGTGTTACTAAGATGTACCACAGTATCAGAGATTTATACTGGTGGGATGGAGTGAAGAAGGATGTTGCTGGTTATATTGCTAAGTGCTTGACGTGTCAGCAAGTGAAAGCCGAACATCAGAAGCCTTCTGGGAAGCTTCAGCCTCTTCCTATTCCTGAGTGGAAGTGGGAAAGGATAGCTATGGATTTTGTGGTCGGTTTACCTCGTTCGAAGGATGGATACGATTCCATTTGGGTGATTGTAGACAGATTGACGAAGTCTGCACATTTCTTGCCTGTGAAAGCCACATATTCAGTTGCTAGATTGGCGAAGTTGTATGTGAAGCATATTGTGTGCCTTCATGGAGTACCTGTGTCCATTGTGTCAGATAGAGGTTCGGTGTTTACTTCTCGTTTTTGGTAGAAGTTACAGGAAGTGATGGGCACTAGGTTGGATTTCAGTACTGCTTTTCATCCTCAGACAGATGGTCAGTCTGAGAGGACGATCCAGACACTGGAAGATATGTTGAGGATGTGTGTCTTGGATTTGGGAGGTAGCTGGGATGATCATTTGGCACTTGTTGAGTTTGCATATAATAATAGCTACCATAGCAGTATTGGCATGGCACCATATGAGGCGTTGTATGGAAGGAAGTGTAAATCCCCGTTGAGTTGGGATGAGATTGGTGAGAGAGCTTTGACTGGTCCAGAGATGGTTCAGGATGCTGCAGAGAAAGTCACCGTGATCAAGCGTAGATTAGAGACCGCAGTTAGTAGACAGAAGAGTTATGCGGATCCTAGGCGCAGAGATGTGGAGTTTCAGGTTGGAGATTTCATTTTTCTGAAGGTATCTCCGATTAAGGGTGTGATGAGATTTGGCAGGAAGGGTAAGTTAGCACCGAGATATATTGGACCGTTTGAGATTCTGGAGAGAGTTAGCACTGTTGCATATCGGTTGGATTTGCCTCCGAGTATGTCACAGGTGCATCCAGTATTTCATATCTCGATGTTGAGGAAGTATATCTCAGATCCTTCACACGTGTTGCAACCCGACAGTGTGGAAGTGAGTGAAGATTTGACGTTTGTGGAAGAACCTGTGGCAATCGTAGATTTTCAAGTTCGACAGTTGCGATCGAAGCAGATTCCGATGGTCAAGGTTCTGTGGCGTAGCGACAGAGTTGAAGAGCATACGTGGGAGACTGAAGCTGAGATGCGAGCTTCTTACCCGTATCTCTTTCCTTCCTGATTCTGTAATCTTATTTTCTGGAATTTGGGGACGAATTCTTGTAAGGGGGGAAGACTATAATATCCCGTGTTTTTTAAAAATATTTTTACACTGTACCGGGATATACAGTGTCAATAATTTTTGTATATATATTATGATATTTTTATGAGTTGTTATGTATTTTAAACCTATTTTAATTACGGTATATTATTTACAGTGTTTTACATAAAATTTTCCCGGGACTTGCATTTTCGGGGAAATTTTCACGTAAATAATGTATTATTAATTATTTTAAATGTATTTACGGACTTGCATGAACTCATACATATTTTTAAATTATTAAATAAAGCCTGTGTGTGTATATGTATTTAATTAGGGTTTATTATACCCTAATATTTTATTAAGTATTTAATTGTTTTAATTGTTATTTAATTAATTTTATTTGGTATAAATTATTAAAATATTAATATTTTTATGTGTGTGGTGTATATTTGATGTGTGTAATTTAATATTATTTTAATATATAGTATAAAGTATATATATATACATATATTTGTCAAAATTACAAAAGTTTGCCAAATTACACTTTTGCCCCCGACATCTCCTTCTTCTTCTCCGACCGTTCCTTCACCGTCCGGGCGTCTGTCACGCCATTCCTTCATCGTGGGTGTGCCGTCCGGTGTGCCACCATCTTCCCCGACCAGTTTCGCCGCCTGTGGAGGCCGTTTCCGGCGTCGGGGAGAACGATTTTGGCCGGAGAAGCCGAAAATCAACCCACCGTCGATCACGTCGATTCCGGCCACCGTTTTCGACACCGTTGGTCTCTTTCTTCTCCTTGAGCTCCGGTGAGTGTGATTCTAGCTTTGGTTTGAGCTAAAATGGTCTAGAATTGCTTAGTTTTCGATTTGTAAATTTCGGCCTATTAGGGTTTTCGATTTTTTTGAGCTTCGAATTGGATGATTCATGGAAACTTCCTTCACAAATGTTGTTCCTAGTAGCTTAATCTTCATGTGTGAATTTTTGTAGAATTTTTGGAGATTGTTTGGATTTTTGGGTATTTTTGAATATTTTAATATTATTTTCTAATTTTCGGAAATTAATTATTTAAATTATGAAATTGGAGTTTATGGTTGAATTAGGTGTTGAAATGAATTATAGGAATTTATTTGGAATTTTTATGAATTTCTAAGTATTTATTTTTAATTATTGAAGTTTAGGTGATTTTGGAAAATTAGGTTAATTGTGTTTTAAATTGAATTTAATTGGTTAATTGAGTTTAAATATTGATATTATTGATAAATATGTTAAGAAAGTTAATTTTGGATAATTTTATAATTTTTGAAGTAATTTAGGTATATTTATATATATAGGGGTATTTTGGTAATTTTACCCTAAATTGTCTAAAAATGTAATTTAATTGGTTTTAATATTTATTTAAGGTATAAAAATGATTTCTACAAATTATTTAGTATTTTTAACTAATTAAAACTATTTTTCGGGAATTATTTTCAATTATATATATAATATACGGTTTTTCTAATAAAATGAGTTTTAATCGGTTTTTATAGTGTTTCAAGGTTAATTATGTAATTTCTATGTATGAAATGTATTTCTGTGATTTAAGGATATTTTCGGTATATCTGGAATTGTTCTGTGTTTGTAGACCCCGGTCGGTGGACTGTAGTTTGGAGTCCGATCGTGGGATTTTGATTGTGTTGAGCTCGTTTTTCGAAGTGTGTTTCTTTGCAGGGTCGGCTCTACTCTTTTGAGTAGAGAGATGCCCGTTTTACAAGGGAGGTTCTGCCGAATTTTCGGTAGGATTCTCGTAAAACGTGATGTCCAGTCGAACCCTAATTCTGTTTTCGTATTTTAATACTCTAGATTGAATTCTAGGATTTCTGTTAGGTTTATTCTAATGTCGGTTATTTATTGCTTGTTTAGTTGCGTCGAGACCGAGGGCTAGTGGACCAGGCCCGTCGGACCTGTCTCGTGGAGCGCATTAGGTGAGTTACTATATTATATATATATGCTTAGGATGCATGATTTAGAAAATGCATGTTTTATTTTGACTGAATATGCATAAATAATGTGATTTATATTCAAGTATATTTTTAGTATATTTTTGGTATATAATAAATTATATACATGTTTTGTTAATAAAATATATTTAAAATGTTTTTAAATATATTTTTAGTTTAATTCATGATTTGATTGGATTTATTTGACATATATATACTCAAAATATACCTGGTTTACTTTTGGTATATTTCCGGTATATATATGGTTTATATTGTTATTTCATGTATATTCATGCATCATTAATCGTGAATGAATGTTTTATATTTAATGATGAAGGATATCAATAGAACGTGCTACCTAGTGGGCAGCACTAGGACCGAGTACGTACCGGTACGCCTATAGCTTTAGGCTATATTACTAACTTATTTGTGGATATTGATTTGATTATGATTATCGATATGTGAGATGTGGTTTGTGGGTGTGATTGTTGGAGCTCGGTTGACCAAGTGTCTCGGGGCCAATCACACTGGCAGTCAGACTGTTGGAGCTCGGTTGACTTAGTGTCTCGGGGCCAGTCTACTGTCTAAATGGATTAAGTGGATATATTTGGAATAAGTGAGCCTGTATGGCCAGAGTGTTGTTTAACACTATTTTCTGAGGTTGCGATATTCTAGGGTTCTATGTGATCCTTCATAAACTGGGATTTTTCAATAAAATATATAAAAATGATTTTTCTGCATCTGTATGAATTTGCCTGTATATATACATATTATATATATACTGTTGACTGTATGCATTATCACTTAGTGTGTATGTATATATATTATAGTAATTCACTCAGTGAGGTCTGACTCCCCTCCGTTGACTATTTTTCAGGAGAGTCAACATCCTCAGACCTCAGTAGCAGGTCGATACGCCGGATTTCTTCCACCCCGGCTTCTTTATGTAAATTGTCTACTTGAGTCTTATTTATTTTATCTAGACACTACAGTAGTTGTAAATTAAAGTATTGGATTTTATGTACTTTATTTTAAAGAGATGTATTATGTTGAAACTGGATTTGTATTAAAGAGTATATACATCTATGTGATGAGATGAGATTTAGTTTAAATCCAGTTGATATGGAAAAATGATATTATGATTTTTATTTCCGCTGCATATTATATTTTTATTGTTATTATGGCATGCATTGTTTTATTTTTAGGCTTGCTACGGGTTCCGGATTCGAAAGAATTCCCGTTCCCTAGCGCCGGTCATGGCCCCTGTTTTGGGTCGTGACAATTTCGAATTCATACATTATTTATTTATGAATGTATGTTTTATATACTAAATGAAGGATATCAATAGAACGTGCTACCTAGTGGGCAGCACTAGGACCGAGTACGTACCGGTACGCTGATAGCATTTAGGCTATATCACTAACCTATTGGTGGATATTGATTGGATTTGATTATTTGATGTGTGAGAAATAATTTGGGAGTGTGATTGTTGGAGCTCGGTTGACCAAGTGTCTCGGGGCCAATCATACTGACAGTCAGACTGCTGGAGCTCGGTTGACTTAGTGTCTTGGGGCCAGTCTAATGTCCAAATGGAATAAGTGAATATATTTGGAATAAGTGAGCTTGTATGGCTAGAGTGTTGTTTAACACTGTTTTGAGGTTGCGATTTTCTAGGCTTCTATTTGATCCTTCATAAATAGTGATTTTTAATAAAAATATATAAAATGATTTTATTGCATCTGTGTGTATTTGCTTGTATACATACGTATTATATATACTTTTGACTGTGTGCATTGTCATTTAGTATGCATGTATATATATTATAGCAATTCACTCAGTGAGGTCTGACTCCCCTCCATTGACTATTTTTCAGGAGAGTCATCGTCATCAGACCTCAGTAGCAAACCCATACGTCGGATTTCTTCTGCCCTGGCTTCATTATGTAAACTGCTTACCTGAGTTTTATTTTATAATCTAGACACTGCAATAGTTGTAAAATTGTTAAAGGGATATGTATTATGTTTGTATGAGTTATGTACTTCAAATATTTGAACTGGATTTGTATTGAAAGTTTATTTTTATATATGAGATGAGTTGTTGATTTAAATCTCGTGGTGGATTATTATTTAATTATTTATGATATTATTTCCGCTGCACAATTTATTATTTATGTTATTATTATTGCAAGTTTTATTTTATTTTAAGGCTTGCTACAAGTTCCAAATTCGAAAGAATTCCCATTCCCTAGCGCCGGTCATGGCCCCTATTTTGGGTCGTGACAATTGCTCTTCCCTTACTCTGTGCAATAGCTGATATAGGTAATTATCCTTCCTTAAAGGTGGATGGAAGCATCTTAGAAATCCCTCTTTAACTCAAGTTATGTGTTGCAGTCAGAACTGACAGCTTCACCATAAAGAGTACAAGAGTGTTTCGTTTTCATTAGACATTTTCCAATTCCCCCATCAAAGCATATTCAAACATCTGTCAAACTTGACTAAATGCTATCAAGCTTTTATTAATCTCAGATATCATCGCCCCAATTGCTACAAGTTCAAATTCAAAAGGAATGCTTGTATTGCTTACAATGATAATCCTTGAGTTACAGTTGCCTCTAACCTACCCCTATACTAAATAGGTGTAGTAGGGCTGAAACTATAACCAGAACTTGAACTTAAAAAGACTGATTATCTATATTGTCTCTGCAGAAGAAATAATTCACATTCACCACGCTAAAAAGATATGGAAACTCAACAGGATTCAGAATATGGAACATCCGTATAATTGACATATCTTGAGTTCTCGACCGAATTAGAAATTACATCTACTGTATGATCAAAGGTATCGACATTGTACCCTGCGAATCTCCTATTACAGAAGCAACATCATTGCAATGCTAATCTCCAACTCCTCATTCAGTTGTTCCTACTGTCAACAGCAATCATCAGGCCTTTTAAGTCCATCTCTACCCCTACGCCTAAAAGGCTGTATAGGGGGTAGAACCTCATGCTCAGAAGGTCAACTATCATCGATCTCATCGATCGATGGAGCGACTCACGCTCGAGGCAATCAGTAAGGAACAAAAATAAACAAATAGTTCAACCAATCACAAACATCAATAGACACCCTAATGGTTATGTGGAATTCCTAAAGCAAGGAAGACTTTTCGAAGACATGATCGAACCTAATTTAACTGCAATAGTTTCAAAGAACACACGACTCATCAACCTAGGTCCACATCTCTAAACATAGGCTCTGATACCAACTTTGTCATGACCTAAACTAGGAGTCATGACCGGAGCTAGGGAACAGAAATTCTTTCGAATCCAGATCCTGTAGCAAGCCTAAGAAAATAAAATCATACGATAAATAATTAAAAGTATGACAGAATTAAAATTTTTCGAATCGATATATAACATAAATACTCCAAATCCTTTCATAAATGAATACATATTTGTACAGTGTTCAAATATAGATTCTCAGAGTATTTAATATCAAAATAAAATAATAATTTTTCGATACAATAACACTACTACTGCAGTTTTTAGAATACAAATCAGAGTTCAGAATATACATTTATATAAAATAGCCGGGGCTGAAGAACACCGACGAGGAACTCTACAACTAAGGTCTAACGATAAAGGATCTCTTGAAAAAAAAATAATTGAGGGGGGTCAGACCTCACTGAGTGAATTAGTATACTATATATACATGCAATCTAAACCATAATAATCAGGCATTATTATATATATGTATATACACACAATTCACACAAATGTCAAACTCTGCTTTATAAATGTACTAAATGTAGAAAACATTGAATTAAAATCATGAAAGATCCATAGAACCCTAATAATACCAACCTCAAACAACCCTATCATCACTCTAGCCATACAGACTCACTTGATTCCAAACAGAACACTTATTCCAATCTGGACAACAGTGTCACGACCCAAAACAGGGGCCATGACCGGCGCTAGGGAACGGGAATTCTTTCGAATCCGGAACCCGTAGCAAGCCTAAAAATAAAATAAAAATGCAATAACAACCATAAAAATATAATATGCAGCGGAAAATAAAATCATAAATATTACAATATCATCCATAACAACTGGATATAATTCAAAACTCATCACATCACATATATAATCTCATAAATGTATAATCTTTATACAAATCCAGTTTTACTATAATACATCTCTTTAAAATAAAGTACATAAAATCCAACATTTTTATTCACAACTACTGCAGTGTCTAGATAAAATAAATAAGACTCAAATAGATAACTCACATAAAGAAGCCGGGGCGGAAGAAATCCGGCGTATCGACCTGCTACTGAGGTCTGAGGAAGTTGACTCTCCTGAAAAATAGTCAATGGAGGGGAGTCAGACCTCACTGAGTGAATTACTATAGTATATATACATACACTCTAAGTGATAATGCATACAGTCAACAGTATATATATAATATGTATATATACAGGCAAGTTCATACAGATGCAGAAAAATCATTTTATATATTTTGTCTGAAAATCAACTTTTATGAAGGATCACATAGAACCCTAGAATATCGCAACCTCAGAAAATAGTGTTAAACAACACTCTAGCCATACAGGCTCACTGATTCCAAATATATCCACTTAATCCATATGGACAGTAGACTGGCCTCGAGACACTAAGTCAACCGAGCTCCAGCAGTCTAACTGCCAGTGTGATTGGCCCCGAGACACTTGGTCAACCGAGCTCCAGCAATCACACCACAAACCACATCTCACATATCAATAATCATAATCAAATCGATATCCACAAATAAGTTAGTAATAAAGCCTAAAACTATAGGCGTACCGGTACGTACTCGGTCCTAGTGCTGCCCACTAGGTAGCACGTTCTATTGATATCCTTCAGTGATAAATAATAAAACATTCATTCACAAATACATGATGCATGAATTTAAATAAATCAACAATATAAACCATATATATACCGAAAATATACCAAACATAAACCAGGTATATTTTGAGTATATATACGTCAAATAAATCCATCAAATCATGAATTAAACTAAAAATATATTTAAAAACATTTTAAATATATTTTATTAATAAAACATGTATATAATTTATTATATATCAAAAATATACCAAAAATATACTTGAATATAAATCATGTTATTTATGCATATTCAGTCAAAATAAAACATGCATTTTCTAAATCATGCATCCTAAGCATATATATATATAATATAGTAACTCACCTAATGCGCTCCACGAGACAGGTCCGACGGGCCTGGTCCACTAACCCTCGGTCTCGGCGCAACTAAACAAGAAATAATTAATCGACATCAGAATAACCCTAACAGAAATCCTAGAATTAAATCTAGAGTATTCAACACAGAATCGGAAATTAGGGTTCGACTGGATATCACGTTTTACGAGAATTCTATCGAAAATTCGGCAGAACCTCCCCTGTAAAACGGACATCTCTCTACTCAAAAGAGTAGAGCCGACCCTGCAAAGAAAATACACTTCAAAAATAACACCACAATTAATCACAACCCCTCGGTCGGACTCCAGACTACAATCTGTCGACTGGGGTCTACAACACAGAATATATATTCAAATATACCAAAAATATTCTTAAATCATAAAAATACATTTCATACGTAGAAATTACATAATAAATCTTGAAACACTGTAAAAATCGATTAAAATTCATTTTATTAGAAAAACCGTATATTATATATATAATTGAAAATAATTCCCGGAAAATAGTTTTAATTAGTTAAAAATACTAAATATTTTGTAGAAATCATTTTTATACCTTAAATAAATATTAAAACCAATTAAATTACATTTTTAGACAATTTAGGGTAAAATTACCAAAATACCCCTATATATATATATATACCTAAATTACTTCAAAAATTCACCAAAAATCATACAATTATCCAAAATTAATTTTCTCAACATATTTATCAATAATATCAACAATTAAACTCAATTAACCAATTAAATTCAATTTAAAACACAATTAACTTAATTTTCCAAAATCACCTAAACTTCAATAATTAAAAATAAATACTTAGAAATTCATAAAAATTCCAAATAAATTCCTATAATTCATTTCAACACCTAATTCAACCATAAACTCCAATTTCATAATTTAAATAATTAATTTCCGAAAATTAGAAAATAATATTAAAATATTCAAAAATACCCAAAAATCCAAACAATCTCCAAAAATTCTACAAAAATTCATACATGTAGATTAAACTACCAGGAACAACATTTGTGAAGGAAGTTTCCATGAATCATCCAAATTGAAGCTCAAAAAAATCGAAAACCAAAAGTGGCCGAAATATTCAAATCGAAACCTAAGCAATTCTAGACCATTTTAGCTCAAACCAAAGCTAGAATAACACTCACCGGAGCTCAAGGAGAAGATAGAGACCGGCGGTGTCGAAAACGGTGGCTGGAGGAGGGAGAAACGGCGGTGGGAAAATGTGGTGGCCGGCGCGCGGGAGAAGGGAAGAAGAAGAAGAAGAAAAAGGAAAAGAAGAAAAGGAAAGAGAAAGGAAAAGAAAAAGAAAGAAAAAGGAAAATAAAAAAAAAGAAAAAAAATAAAAAAAATTAAAATAATTAAATATTAATAAATAATTAATAATAAAATAATAAATTTTAATAATTTAATAATAAATCAAATAATCAAATAATAATAAATAAATAATAAAATATTAGGGTAATAATAAACCCTAATTAAATAAATATACACACACAAGCTTTATTTAATAATTTAAAAATATGTATGAGTTCATGCAAACCCGTAAATACATTTGAAATAATTAATAATACATTGTTTACGTGGAAATTTCCCCGAAAATGAAAGTCCCGGGAAAATTTTACGTAAAATACTGAAAATAATAGACAGTAATCAAAATAGGTTTAAAATACATATCAACTCATAAAAAAAATATCACATATATAGTCAAAATTATTGACACTGCATATCCCGGTACATTGTAAAAATATTTTAAAAAACACGGGATATTACAGTCTTCCCCCCTTACAAGAATTCGTCCCCGAATTCTAAAAATAAGATTACAGAATCAGGAAGGAAAGAGATACGGGTAAGAAGCTCGCATCTCAGCTTCAGTCTCCCACGTATGCTCTTCAACTCTGTCGCTACGCCACAGAACCTTGACCATCGGAATCTGCTTCGATCGCAACTGTCGAACTTGAAAATCAACGATCGCCACAGGTTCTTCCACAAAAGTCAAATCTTCACTCACTTCCACACTGTCTGGTTGCAACACGTGTGAAGGATCTGAGATATACTTTCTCAACATCGAGATATGAAATACTGGATACACCTGTGACATACTCGGAGGCAAATCCAACCGATATGCAACAGTGCCAATTCTCTCCAGAATCTCAAACGGTCCAATGTATCTCGGTGCTAACTTACCCTTCCTGCCAAATCTCATCACACCCTTCATCGGAGATACTTTCAGAAAAACGAAATCTCCAACCTGAAACTCCACATCTCTGCGCCTAGGATCCGCATAACTCTTCTGTCTGCTAACTGCGGTCTCTAACCTGCGCTTGATCACGGCGACTTTCTCTGCAGCATCTTGAACCATCTCTGGTCCAGTCAAAACTCTCTCACCGATCTCATCCCAACTCAATGGGGATCTACACTTCCTTCCATACAACGCCTCATATGGTGCCATGCCAATACTGCTATGGTAGCTGTTATTATATGCAAACTCAACAAGCGACAAATGATCATCCCAGCTACCTCCCAAATCCAAGACACACATCCTCAACATATCTTCCAGTGTCTGGATCGTCCTCTCAGATTGACCATCTGTCTGAGGATGAAAAGCAGTACTGAAATCCAACCTAGTGCCCATCGCTTCCTGCAACTTCTGCCAAAAACGAGAAGTAAACACCGAACCTCTGTCTGACACAATGGACACAGGTACTCCATGAAGGCATACAATATGCTTCACGTACAACTTCGCCAATCTAGCAACTGAATATGTGGCTTTCACAGGCAAGAAATGTGCAGACTTCGTCAATCTGTCTACAATCACCCAGATGGAATCGTATCCATCCTTCGAACGAGGTAAACCGACTACAAAATCCATAGCTATCTTTTCCCACTTCCACTCGGGAATAGGAAGAGGCTGAAGCTTCCCAGAAGGCTTCTGATGTTCGGCTTTCACTTGCTGACACGTCAAGCACTTAGCCACATAATCAGCAACATCCTTCTTCAATCCATCCCACCAGTATAGATCTCTGATACTGTGGTACATCTTAGTAACACCAGGATGAACGCTGTAAGCTGTAGAATGTGCTTCCTCTAAAATCTCCTCTCTCAAATCATCCACATCAGGAACACACAATCTACCACTGATCCACAACACACCATCATCATCGAGTGTGAAATCAGTGAACTTCCCTGCTCTGACATTCTCTGCAAGCTCTTCTAGAATAGGATCTCGGCTCTGAGCTGCTTTAATCCTATCCCTTAGTACAGATCGTACTTTAAACTGAGCTAACAGTCCACCTGATCTACTAATCTTCATCATCAGACCTTGATCCACCATCAGATGCAATTCCTGGATCAATGGTCTCCTCTCCACACCGATGTGAGCAAGACTACCTGAGGACTTCCTACTCAAGGCATCTGCTACCACATTAGCTTTACCCGGATGGTAAAGAATCTCGCAATCATAATCCTTCAACAGTTCCAACCATCTTCTCTGCCTCAGATTCAAATCTCTCTGCTGGAAAATGTACTTAAGGCTCTTGTGATCAGTAAATATCTCACAAGTCACCCCGTACAAATAATGTCTCCAAATCTTCAAAGCAAAGATCACTGCAGCCATCTCAAGATCATGTGTGGGATAGTTCTGCTCATGCTTCTTCAACTGCCTCGAAGCATAGGCTATCACCCTTCCATTCTGCATCAACACACAACCAAGACCAATTCTAGAGGCATCACAGTAAACTGTGAACTTATCCACACTATTAGGCAAAGCTAATACTGGCGCTGTGGTCAACTTCTCCTTCAACAACTGAAAACTATTCTCACAAGCTTCTGACCACTCGAATCTAACATTCTTCTGAGTCAAGCGAGTCATAGGGGCTGCTATCTTGGAAAAATCCTGCACAAACCGCCTATAATACCCGGCTAAACCCAGAAAACTCCGAATCTCAGTAACTGAAGTAGGTCTAGGCCACTCAGATACTGCCTCAACCTTCTGTGGATCAACCTGAATACCTTCTTTAGACACTACGTGTCCAAGAAAAGAAACACTCTCCATCCAGAAATCACACTTCGAGAATTTAGCATAAAGCTGATGATCTCTCAGTGTCTGTAGTACAATCCTCAAATGATATACGTGCTCTTCCATACTCCTCGAATATACTAGTATATCATCAATGAAGACTACCACAAACTGATCCACATACGGTCGGAATACTCTGTTCATCAGGTCCATAAAAGCTGCTGGTGCATTAGTCAAACCAAAAGACATCACCAGAAACTCATAATGGCCATATCTAGTGCGGAACGCTGTCTTAGGAATATCAGCTTCACTGATCCGCAGCTGATGATAACCCGACCTCAAGTCGACCTTAGAAAAGAATTGTGCACCCTGTAACTGATCAAACAAATCATCTATCCTCGGGAGAGGATACTTATTCTTCACTGTCACCTTATTCAGCTCTCTATAGTCAATGCACAGTCTCAGGGTACCATCCTTCTTCTTCACAAACAAGACTGGTGCACCCCAAGGAGAAACACTAGGTCTGATAAAACCCTTATCCAACAACTCTTGCAACTGCTCCTTCAACTCTCTCAACTCTGCAGGAGCCATACAATAGGGTGGCATAGATATAGGAGTAATACCTGGAACCACATCTATACAGAACTCAATCTCTCTATGAGGTGGTAAACCTGGCAACTCCTCGGGAAAAACATCAGGAAACTCACAAGCAACAGGAACATCTGTGAGTGACAACTTCTCCACTGACGTATCCCTAACCAATGCCAAATACCCCTGACAACCTTTCCTCAACAACTTCCTAGCAGAAATAACAGAAATAAGATTCTGAGGTGCTGAACTCCTGTCACCAACAAACTTAAAATCTTCTTCACCAGGAATTCTAAAAGTCACCTCCTTATTCCTGCAATCAACCACGGCAAAGTGCTGAGACAACCAATCCATTCCCAAAATAACATCAAACTCCATCACATCCAACAAAATCAAATCAACGGGTAATTCTCTATCTCCCACGAGAACTGGACAACCAGAAAGAACAATATCGGTGTCCAAAGAATCACTCAGAGGAGTGGCAACAGACAAAGGAAAAGCCATCCTCGAAGCTTGCCAACAAGATTTAGAAGCAAAAATAGGAGAAACAAATGAATGCGTGGCACCCGGATCAAACAAAACCAAAGCATCCAGGTAACAAACAGAAAGAATACCTGCCACGACTGCATTAGATGCCTGAGCATCCTGCTGAGTCAGATGGAAAACTCTGGCCTGGCCTCGACCTCCCTGCTGACTGGTAGAAGCCTGGCCAACACCTCGGGCACCTCCTCTCGTACCTCTACCATGACTCTGCTGTGGAACAAACTGAGTAGAACTCTGATGCTGAGCTGGTGGTAACTGAAATGGCACGGGTACTGCACTAGCAATCAACTGCTGTGGGAATCGCGGAATCTGCTGCTGCTGATATCCAGGGTAAGGACACGATCTGGCAAAATGTCCTGTCTGCCCGCATCTGAAACATGTCAGTGGTGTCAGATAACACGGTCCCTGATGGACTCTACCACAAGTCTGACAAACACTGGCCGCTGATCCAGAACTACGACCACTGCTGCTGCTCGAAGCACCTGACCCAAATCTGAACGACCTACGCTGACCTCCACGACCATGTCTACTGCTCCGATGCACTCGCTGCTGCTGTCTCTGACTCTGCTGAGTCGAACCTCGCTGCTGACTACTCGAACCAACATGAAAACTCGAATACGGAGTAGCCTGCAATCCACTCGACTGAACTCCCAACTGGTAATAATCAGGCATCGCTCCCTGCCTAACTAACCTCAGCTCAATCTCCTTAGCCAACTCGATCACAGACTCCAGAGTAAGACCTGCTGTAGGCATACCAGCAAAAGCTGAACCCAAACCAGTAACATAGGTAGTAACCGCGAAATACTGATCTCGCATCAGATCCTCAGCATATCTACCCAGACGAAGGAACTCTCGGGTATACTCCTCTACAGATCGATCTCCACGAGAAATACTGGTCAAACGGAGACGATAGCTCAAACGAAGAGGCTCTGGACAAAATCTCCTCATGAATCGCTCTCGAAACTGAACCCATGTCATCGTCATCATATAAGGCTGGATCATCTGAATGAACCAATCTAAAGCTGATCCCTCGACAGACAACTCAACGATCATGATCCTCTGGTACTCGGTATGAGCAGTCCGAGTCCTAGTCTCAATCGCATGCAGAAAATCTAAAGGATCAGAAGTACCATCAAAAGCAATCCTGCCAACTCTGGCATAGAACAAAGCTGCCTCAGGGTCAGACATACCCTGCTGATAGGCAGGCTGAATAGGCTGAACAATAGGAGGAACAGGAACATCAAACTCAGGCTCAACAGGCTCCTCGTCCTATAACTCTCTCTGCCTACGGCGACCTGCCGCTCCTCGAGGTCTACCCCTGCCACGACCTCTACGTCTAACTGGCGGCTCAGGAGGTAAAACCTCATCCTGAAAAGACTCATCATCCTCGGCCTCAATGACCGGTGGAGCGACACGCGCTCGCCTCCTCATTCTGAAAAGACAAACGGAAAGATTTAGACAAAACAGACAACGGAGGAATAACGCTGAAAACTACAGCAAGGAATACTCATCAAGACATACTCGAACCTAATACACTGCAGTAGTCCAACAGAAAACACAACTTAAAAACTAGGGCCACAACTCACATAACTAAGCCCTGACATAGAACTCCACTCAGAAACGAACTTCGCTCTGATACCAACTTTGTCACGACCCAAAACAGGGGCCATGACCGGCGCTAGGGAACGGGAATTCTTTCGAATCCGGAACCCGTAGCAAGCCTAAAAATAAAATAAAAATGCAATAACAACCATAAAAATATAATATGCAGCGGAAAATAAAATCATAAATATTACAATATCATCCATAACAACTGGATATAATTCAAAACTCATCACATCACATTTATAATCTCATAAATGTATAATCTTTATACAAATCCAGTTTTACTATAATACATCTCTTTAAAATAAAGTACATAAAATCCAACATTTTTATTCACAACTACTGCAGTGTCTAGATAAAATAAATAAGACTCAAATAGATAACTCACATAAAGAAGCCGGGGCGGAAGAAATCCGGCGTATCGACCTGCTACTGAGGTCTGAGGAAGTTGACTCTCCTGAAAAATAGTCAACGGAGGGGAGTCAGACCTCACTGAGTGAATTACTATAGTATATATACATACACTCTAAGTGATAATGCATACAGTCAACAGTATATATATAATATGTATATATACAGGCAAGTTCATACAGATGCAGAAAAATCATTTTATATATTTTGTCTGAAAATCAACTTTTATGAAGGATCACATAGAACCCTAGAATATCGCAACCTCAGAAAATAGTGTTAAACAACACTCTAGCCATACAGGCTCACTGATTCCAAATATATCCACTTAATCCATATGGACAGTAGACTGGCCCCGAGACACTAAGTCAACCGAGCTCCAGCAGTCTAACTGCCAGTGTGATTGGCCCCGAGACACTTGGTCAACCGAGCTCCAGCAATCACACCACAAACCACATCTCACATATCAATAATCATAATCAAATCGATATCCACAAATAAGTTAGTAATAAAGCCTAAAACTATAGGCGTACCGGTACGTACTCGTTCCTAGTGCTGCCCACTAGGTAGCACGTTCTATTGATATCCTTCAGTGATAAATAATAAAACATTCATTCACAAATACATGATGCATGAATTTAAATAAATCAACAATATAAACCATATATATACCGAAAATATACCAAACATAAACCAGGTATATTTTGAGTATATATACGTCAAATAAATCCATCAAATCATGAATTAAACTAAAAATATATTTAAAAACATTTTAAATATATTTTATTAATAAAACATGTATATAATTTATTATATATCAAAAATATACCAAAAATATACTTGAATATAAATCATGTTATTTATGCATATTCAGTCAAAATAAAACATGCATTTTCTAAATCATGCATCCTAAGCATATATATATAATATAGTAACTCACCTAATGCGCTCCACGAGACAGGTCCGACGGGCCTGGTCCACTAACCCTCGGTCTCGGCGCAACTAAACAAGAAATAATTAATCGACATCAGAATAACCCTAACAGAAATCCTAGAATTAAATCTAGAGTATTCAACACAGAATCGGAAATTAGGGTTCGACTGGATATCACGTTTTACGAGAATTCTATCGAAAATTCGGCAGAACCTCCCCTGTAAAACGGACATCTCTCTACTCAAAAGAGTAGAGCCGACCCTGCAAAGAAAATACACTTCAAAAATAACACCACAATTAATCACAACCCCTCGGTCGGACTCCAGACTACAATCTGTCGACTGGGGTCTACAACACAGAATATATATTCAAATATATCAAAAATATTCTTAAATCATAAAAATACATTTCATACGTAGAAATTACATAATAAATCTTGAAACACTGTAAAAATCGATTAAAATTCATTTTATTAGAAAAACCGTATATTATATATATAATTGAAAATAATTCCCGGAAAATAGTTTTAATTAGTTAAAAATACTAAATATTTTTTAGAAATCATTTTTATACCTTAAATAAATATTAAAACCAATTAAATTACATTTTTAGACAATTTAGGGTAAAATTACCAAAATACCCCTATATATATATATATACCTAAATTACTTCAAAAATTCACCAAAAATCATACAATTATACAAAATTAATTTTCTCAACATATTTATCAATAATATCAACAATTAAACTCAATTAACCAATTAAATTCAATTTAAAACACAATTAACTTAATTTTCCAAAATCACCTAAACTTCAATAATTAAAAATAAATACTTAGAAATTCATAAAAATTCCAAATAAATTCCTATAATTCATTTCAACACCTAATTCAACCATAAACTCCAATTTCATAATTTAAATAATTAATTTCCGAAAATTAGAAAATAATATTAAAATATTCAAAAATACCCAAAAATCCAAACAATCTCCAAAAATTCTACAAAAATTCATACATGTAGATTAAACTACCAGGAACAACATTTGTGAAGGAAGTTTCCATGAATCATCCAAATTGAAGCTCAAAAAAATCGAAAACCAAAAGTGGCCGAAATATTCAAATCGAAACCTAAGCAATTCTAGACCATTTTAGCTCAAACCAAAGCTAGAATAACACTCACCGGAGCTCAAGGAGAAGATAGAGACCGGCGGTGTCGAAAACGGTGGCCGGAGGAGGGAGAAACGGCGGTGGGAAAATGTGGTGGCCGGCGCGCGGGAGAAGGGAAGAAGAAGAAGAAGAAAAAGGAAAAGAAGAAAAGGAAAGAGAAAGGAAAAGAAAAAGAAAGAAAAAGGAAAATAAAAAAAAAGAAAAAAAATAAAATAAATTAAAATAATTAAATATTAATAAATAATTAATAATAAAATAATAAATTTTAATAATTTAATAATAAATAAAATAATCAAATAATAATAAATAAATAATAAAATATTAGGGTAATAATAAACCCTAATTAAATAAATATACACACACAAGCTTTATTTAATAATTTAAAAATATGTATGAGTTCATGCAAACCCGTAAATACATTTGAAATAATTAATAATACATTGTTTACGTGGAAATTTCCCCGAAAATGAAAGTCCCGGGAAAATTTTACGTAAAATACTGAAAATAATAGACAGTAATCAAAATAGGTTTAAAATACATATCAACTCATAAAAAAAATATCACATATATAGTCAAAATTATTGACACTGCATATCCCGGTACAGTGTAAAAATATTTTAAAAAACACGGGATATTACAAGCAGACTGGCCCCAAGACACTAAGTCGATCGAACTCCAGCAGTCTGGCTGTCAGTGTGATTGGCCCCAAGACACTTGGTCAACCAAGCTCCAAAAATCACACTATCTATTACCTCACATCTCAATCAACCCAATAGATCATTCATTCCACTTTGGACAGTAGACTGGCCCCGAGACACATAGTCAACCGAGCTCCAACAGTCTGACTGTCAGTGTGATTGGCCCAGCAATCACACTATCCAACATACTATTAATCTTAGTCAAATCAATCAAATTAATTATAATCACCAAAATTAATTCTCACTCAACCCTTATTTATTGCACCAGTACGTACATGGTCCTAGTGCTGCCCACTAGGAAGCACGTTTTATTGATACCCTTCATTCACATAAATCATTCATTCTAAAAATAATTAATGTAAAACAATATTCATAATAGTAAAATTAATCGAATATATATATATATATATATATATATATATATACCCAGTATATTTCGGATATATATATGCCAAATAAAGTATGAAATATACTAAAGGTAAACCATTAGTATAGTTAAAAACAATTAAGTGTGTATCAATAATATAACATGCATTTACTTATAAATATACCTAAATATACAAAAGAAATACCCTAATTATACCACTAATGTGTTAGGTTTGAATTAATAATAAAACATGCATTTATTTGGAAAATATATCAAAAATATACCAAAAATAAACTTAAAAACAATTTAAGTGTAGATTTATAATATAGCATGCAATTATTTAAGAATAAACCTAAAATATACTAAAACTATACCTAAAGTATACTAATCATTCAATAAAATAATTATGACTAAATGTACATTTTAGAACATGTATATATATTAAAATGTATTAAATATAAACCCAATTGTTTAACGTGCATATATCAAAATAACATGCATAATTATTTAACATGCATATATATATATATAAAATACAACCCTAGATATACAAAATATATTATAATTTAAATCACTTTAAAAAAAACATATAATGAAAATGAAAAATCCTAAGTGATGCATCCTATATGCAATGCATATATATACAGCATAATAACTCACATGTTAGCGCTCCACGAGACAAACTCGATGGGCCTGATCCGTTAGGCCTCGGTCTCAGCGTAGCTAGAAAAATAAAATAATAATAACCGTCAGAATAACTACTAACTCTATACTTCTAGGATTACTATACACAGATTCAATCAAGAATTCAAAATTAGACTCGGACCGGTTGTCACATTTTACGAGAAATCGACCAAAATTTCGGTAGTGTCTCCTCTGTAAAATGGACATCTCCCTACAAAAGTAGGGCCGATCCTACACAGAAAACACACTTCGAATACAAAATTCTCCCAATTCCTCGGTTGGGATCCCGAACTACTGAAATTTCCCAACCGAGATCCACAGTTCAACACAAGTTCAATAACATAATAAAATATATTAAAATTGATAAATACCATAAATACCCTCAAAATATCAAAATACAATATATTTAACATTAAAACACTAAAAATAATTATTTTCCCAATAATTACTTAAAAACCCTAAATAATAATATAATATTATTAAAAATTGATTTTTCCAATAGTTACACAATTAATAATAAAAATTCATTTTATAAATCCAAATAATTTAATTAACCCAATAATATAACAAGAAGTTATAAAAACCCATTATTCTATCAAAATAATATATAATATATTATTTGAAAATAATTTTTTGAAAATTAGTTTTTAATTAGTTAAAAATAGTAAATAATTTGTAAAAATCATTTTAGTACCTTAAATAATTATAAAACCAACTAAAGCCTAATATTTAACTATAATCTTAATAAAATTACGTATTTACCCTTATAATTCAAAAATACACATAATATACTAATATTACTCCAAAATTCTATAAAAATTATATAAATGCATAAAAATTATTTTCTCAACATATATATTACTACTATTAACTAAAACACATTATTAAACAATAATTTCAACAAAAACCCAACTATAAGCTAATTATCCAATATTGACATAATATAAAAATATTTATAAAAATTACATAAAAATCACAAAAATTATAATCTCAACACTATAATTAATAATAACCCATAAAAACACTAAATCAACAAATTTTATAATTAAATAAATTAATTTAAGAAAATTAATAAATTAATAATAAAAAATTCAAAAATTCACAAAAATTAAAATAAATTCCAAAAATCATACAAAAATTCATAGAGGTAGATTAAGCTTCCAGGAACAACTTTTGTGAAAGGGGTTTACAAGATTCATCAAGATCAAGTTTGAAAAAAATTCAAAAAACCCTAAAGCTCCATAAACTAAAAATCAATAAAACTCAAGAAATAGGTGATGAAAGCTTAAACTAAACTTAGATTCATGCTCACCGGAGTCTAGAGAGTTAATAGAGACCAAAAGCTCGAGAAACGGTGGCCGAAAGTGATGGAGGCACAGTGGATGTTGATGACAAGGATGGTGGAAGGGTAAAGGTTCTGCATATTTTTTTGAATGTGTTTATGTGTGTGCATGTGTTTTTTGTGGATATATACACGTGAATGTGTGTTTATATATGTGTATGTGTATTATTTTGTTTGTTTATGTAATATCCCAAGTTTTTAAATATTTTTATACAATGTTAATAATTTTTTTATATATTTATGAAATTTTTAAGAGTTGTTATTTGTTTAAAGCTAATTTAATTTTTATATTATTTAAGTACTTTACGTAAAATTTTCATAAAAATTGTATTTTCGGGGAAATTGACACGTAAATAATTTAATATTAATTATTTTGACTAGTTTTACGAATTTGCATGAACTCATACATAATTTTTAAGTGCTAATAAAATGTATATATGTGTATTTATTTAAATTAATTAGAGCTTAATTAATTTTCTTAATTTTATTATTTAATTTTTGTATTAATTAATTAATTTTAAGTGTATAAATTATTAAATATATTAAAATATTTGTGTGGTAAGTATTATTTGTGTGTGGGAATATATATATTACTATAATATAATGTATACACAATTTTTAATCAAAATTATAAAGTTTTCAAAAATTACGAAATTACCATTTTGCCTTCTTCCTTCCTCCCGACCATTTCTTCCTTAACTCCGGCCACTGCAAGTCTATTCCTTCACTATCACTGTGCTTTTCGGTGTGCCACCTTCCCTTCCAGCCACTCTCGACGTCCCAAGCTCCCATTTCCGACGTTGTTTGGCCAGATTTTCATCAAGAGGCCGAAAGTTACTCCTAACTCCGATCAAGCATTTTCCAGCCACCAAATTCGATGTCGTTGGTCTCTATCTTCTCCTTGAGCTCTGTTGAGTGTGATTCAAAGCTTTGTTTCACTTGATTTGGTCTAGAATTGCTTAGGTTTCAATTTCTTCAATTCAGCCATTTTGGGTTTCGAATTTTTTTTAGCTTCAATTTGGTTGATTCATGAAAACTTCTTCACAAACTTTGTTCCTGGAAGCTTAATAAACATTTTTTAATTTTTGTAGAATTTTTGGAATTTATTTTGATTTTTTGTGAATTTTATTAATATTTTCTAATTTTTGAAATTAATTAATTAAATTATGAAATTGTGTTTTATGGTGATTATAGGAGTTGAAATGAATTATAGAAATTTATTTTTAATTTTTGTGAATTTTTATATATTTATTTGGGAATTTATTAAGTTTATGTAATTTTGAAAAATAGGGTTAATATGGGTTTAATTGAAATAAATTGGTAAATTGAGTATATTTATTGATATTATTGAATTATATGTTGAGAAATTAATTTTGAGTAATTATATAATTTTTGGTGAATTTTTGAACATTTATAGTGAATATATATATATAGGGATATTTTGGTAATTTACACTAAATTGGCTAAAAATATAATTAAATTGGTTTTAATAATTATTTGAGCTATAAAAATTATTTCTGCAAATTTTTAGTATTTTTAACTAATTAAAACTATTTTTCGTAAATTATTTTCAAATTATATATATATATTATACGATTTTTCTAAATAAATGAGTTTTTATCGGTTTTTAACGTGTTTTAGGGTTAATTAAGTAATTTGGATTTATAAAGTGTTTTTTTTATTATATAAGGGTATTTTCGGTATTTCAGTAATATTCTGTGAATTTTGAACCTCAGTCGGTGAATTGTAGTTTGGAGTCCGATCGAGGGATTGTGGTTGTGAATTTAGTGTTATTCCAAAGTGTGTTTTTTTTTGCAGGACCGGCTCTACTCTTTGAGTAGAGAGATGTCCATTTTACAAGGGAGGTTCTGTCAGATTTTCGGTAGAATTCTCATAAAATGTGATGTCCGATCAAATTCATATTCTAATTATGTGTCTAAAATTCTAGATCGAGTCTTTAGAATTTTCATTAAATTTATTCTGATTTCATGTTGTCATTTGTTTGTCTAGTTGCACCGAGACCGAGGCCTAACGAATCAGGCCCACCGAGTTTATCTCGTGGAGCGCTAACATGTGAGTTATTATACTGTATATATATATGCATTGCATATAGGATGCATGACTTATGATTTTTATTTTCATTATATGTTTAAACAGTAATTTTATTATAATATGATTTGATATATTTTCTGTTTATTTTTAGTATATCTTGATATATAAATATTTGTATATTTTCTATATACATTTAATATATCACTAGTATATTTAGAGTTTATTTTTGATATATGTATGTTAGATATTTATGTTTATGTTTGTTATAATTTAATATTTATACATGATTTAAATGTGCATCGAACCATAATTATTTTATTAAATGATTAATATAATTTAGCTATAAACCTACACTTAAATTTTTTTTTAAGTTTATTTTTGGTATATTTTTATTTATTTCCAAATAAATACATGTTTTATTATTAAATTAAACCTAACACATTAGTGGTATATTTAGGGTTTATTTTTTTGATATATGCATGCTAGATAATTAGGTTTATTTTTAGTATATTTGTGAATATATGTTAAACCTAAACACATATTTAAATAAAAAATTATACATAAATGTTTTTATTAAATGATTTGTGTACTTAGGGCATATCTTTTGTATATTTAAGTATATTTTTAAGAAAATGCATGTTATATTATTGTTATACATTTAAATTATTTTTAACAATATTAATTATTTATCTTTAGTTTATTTAATATTTTATTTGACATATATATATACCCAAAATATACTGGGTATATTTTAGGTATATTTTTGGTATATATAGGTTTTACTATTATAAATATTGTTCTTATTAATTATTTTTTCGAATGAATGATTTATTCTAATTGAAGGATATCATAGAACGTGCTTCCTAGTGGGCAGCACTAGGACCATGTACGTACCGATGCGAAAGAATAGGGTTGAGTGAGAGTTAATTTTGGGTGATTATAATTGATTTAATTGATTTGACTAAGATTAATGGTATGTTAGATAGTGTGATTGCAGGGCCAATCACACTGACAGTCAGACTGCTGGAGCTTGGTTGACTTAGTGTCTCGGGGCCAATCTACTGTCCATACGTGGATTGAATAATCTATTGGGTTGATTGAGATGTGAGGTGATAGATAGTGTGATTGCTGGAGCTCGGTTAACCAAGTGTCTCGGGGCCAATCACATTGACAGCCAGACTGCTGGAGCTCGGTCGACTAAGTGTCTCGGGGCCAGTCTGCTGTCCAATTTGGAATAAGTGTTCTATTTGGAATCAAGTGAGCCTATATGACTAGAGTGATGATGGGGTTGATTGGGGTTGTTATTATTAGGGTTCTGTAATATCCCGTGTTTTTAAATATTTTAATACTACATCGAGATATGCAATGTTAATAATTTTTGTATATAATATTGATATTTTATGAGTTTGTTATTTAATTAAAGCTTATTTTGATTTTTTATATTATTTTAAGTACTTTACGTAAAATTTTCCTGGGAATGTTATTTTTGGGGAAATTAATACGTAAATAATTTAATATTCATTATTTTAAACAATTTTATGAACTTGCATGAACTCATATATATTTTTAAAGTACTAAATAGAGTGTATCTATGTGTATATATTTAAATTAAAATAGGGTTTAATTAATTACCCTAATTTTTATTATTTATTATTAGTTTTAATATAATTAATTATTTTTTTTAGTGTATAAATTATTTAATATATTAAATTATGTGTATGGTGTATATTTAATATGTGTGGGAATTTATATTATTATAATATTTGGTTGGGATATATATATATACATATATACTTATTTATTTAACAAAAAAAATAAAGTTAACAAAAATTACAATTTTGCCACTCCTCCCTCTCCTTCTTCCCGATCGTCCCCATCCACTTTCCGGTCGTTGCCACGCCGTTCTCTTGCCATCGGTGTGCCTCCCGGCATGCCACCTTCTTCCTCAGCCTTCCCTGCCGCCTGCTACAACTGTTTCCGACGTCGGGAAGCTTATTTTGGTCGGGAAAGCCGAAACTCTTCTCACCATCATTCACAGCATTTCCGGCCACCATTTTCAACACCGCCAGTCTCTATCTTCTCCTTGAGCTCCGATGAGTGTGATTCCAAGCTTTTTTTCACTTAAAATGGTCTAGATTTGCCTAGGTTTCAATTTTGCAATTTTGGCCTATTAGGGTTTTTGAAATTTTTTGAGCTTCAATTGATCGATTGATGAAAAATTCCTTCACAAATGTTGATCCTAGTAACTTAATATTCATGTGTGAATTTTTTTAGAATTTTTGGAAATTATTTTGATATTTGGGTATTTTTGAATATTTTATTATTATTTTCTAATTTTCGAAAATTAATTAATTAAATTATGAAATTTTGTTATATGATAAATATAGGTGTTGAAATTAATTATATAGAAATTTATTTGGAATTTTTGTGAATTTTTATGTATTTATTTTGAATTTATTTAGTTTATGTAATTTGAGAAAATAGGGTTAAGTATGTGTTTAATTGAAATTAATTAGTTAATTGAGTTTATTTATTGATATTATTGATAAATATGTTGAGAAAATTAATTTTTGTGCAATTATATTATTTTTGGTGAATTTTTGAATTAATTTTAGTATATTTATATATATAGGGGTATTTTGGTAATTTTACCCTAAATTGGCTAAAAACGTAATTAAATTGGTTTTAATAGTTATTAGGGTATAAAAATGATTTCTATAATTATTTAGTATTTTTAACTAATTAAAATTATTTTTCATAAATTATTTTCAATTATATATATAATATACAATTTTTCTAATAAAATGAGTTTTTATTGGTTTTACTGTGTTTTAGGGTTAATTAGGTAATTTCTATTTAGAAAATGTATTTTTATTATATAAGGAGCATTTTCGGTATTTCTGTAGCACTCTGTGAATTGTGGACCTCGGTTGGTGATTTGTAGTTTGGAGTCCGATCAAGGGATTTTGGTTGTGATTCTGTGTCTATTTTTTAAAGTGTGTTTCTTTGCAGGGCCGGCTCTACTCTTTGAGTAGAGAGATGTCTGTTTTACAGGGGAGCTTCTGCCAAATTTTGGTAGAATTCTCTTAAAATGTGATGTCCGATCGGATTCTGATTTAATTCTATGTTTAGTAATATAGATCGACTCTTTAGAACTTCTGTAGATGTATTCTGATATTCTATGGTCGTTTGCTTGTTTAGTTGCACCGAGACCGAGGCCTAGTGGACCAGGCCCATCCGACCCATCTCAAGGAGCGCACTAATTGTGAGTTACTATTATATATATATATGCTTTAGGGTGCATGATTTAGAAATGTATGTTTTATTTTGATTAATTATGCATAAATAATTCAATTAGTATTTAAGTTTATTTTTAGTTTATTTTGGTTTATCTTTTGTTTATTTTCGGTATATTTTAAATTATATGCATGTTTTGCTAATAAATTAGGTTTAAAATGTTTTTGAATATATTTCTAGTTTATTTTGTAATCTATTTGGATTTCTTTGACGTATATATACTCGAAATATACCTGGTTTACTTTTGGTATATTTCTAGTATATATATATGGTTATTGTTGCTATTATATTTAAATTCATGTATCATTTATTTTTATGAATGTATGCTTTATATTTTAATGAAGGATATTAATAGAACATGCTACCTAGTGGGCAACACTAGGACCGAGTACGTACCGGTACGCTTATAGCATTTAGGCTATATTACTAACCTGTTTGAGGATACTGATTGGATTTGATTTATCTAATGTGTGATGTGATTTGGGAGTGTGATTGCTGGAGCTCGGTTGACCAAGTGTCTCGGGGCCAATCACACTGATAGTTAGACTGTTGGAGCTCGGTTGACTTAGTGTCTTGGGGCCAGTCTACTACCAAATGGAATAAGTGAATATATTGGAATAAGTGAGCCTGTATGGCTAGAGTGTTGTCTAACACTATTTGAGGTTGCGATTTTCTAGGGTTCTATTTGATCCTTCATAAACTGTGATTTTCAATAAAAATATATAAAATGATTTTTATTGCATTTGTGTGTATTTTGCCAGTGTGCATATATATTATATATACTTTTGACTGTGTGCATTGGCATTTAGTATGCATGTATATATATTATAGTAATTCACTCAGTGAGGTCTGACTCCCCTCCGTTGACCATTTTTCAGGAGAGTCATTTTCCTTAAACCTCAGTAGCAGGCTTGTACGCCAGATTTCTTCCACTCTGGCTTCTTTATGTAAATTGCTTATCTGAGTTTTATTTTATAATCTAGACACTGCAGTAGTTATGGTCGACTGTGAGATTATTGTATTATATTTGTATGAGATACGTACTTTAAATAATTGAACTGGATTTGTATTAAAAGAGTTTATTTATATATATGAGATGAGGATTTGATTTAATCTCATTTGGTGGAAATATTTTTTAATATTTATGATTTTATTCCACTGCACAATATTTTACTTAATTGTGTTGTTATTACTATTGCATATTTTATTTTATTTTTAGGCTTGCTACGGGTTCCAGATTCAAAAGAATTCCCGTTCCCTAGCGCCGATCATGGCCCCTATTTTGGGTCGTGACAAAGTTGGTATCAGAGTGGAGTTTTGTGTCAGGGCTTAGTTGTGTGAGTCGTGGCCCTAGTTTTCAAGTTGTGTTTTCTTTTGGTAACTACTGCAGTGAATTAGGTTTGAGTATGTCTTGATAAGTATTCTTTGCTTTAGTTTTTTGCGTTATTCTTCCGTTGTCTGTTTGTCTGAATCATTCTGTTGTCTTTTCAGAATGAGGTGGCAAGCACGTGTCGCTCCACCGGTCGTTGAGGCTGAGGATGACAAGCCTTTTCAGGATGAGGTTTTACCTCCTGAGCTCCAGTTAGACGCAGAGGTCATGAAAGAGGTAGACCTCGAGGAGCGACAGGTCCCCGTAGGCAGAGAGAGTTACAGGACGAGGAGCCTGCAGAGCCTGAGTTTGAGGATGTTCCTGTGCCTTCAGTTGTTTCGCCTGTTCAGCCTGCCTATATGAGTTCATGCAAATTTGTGAAATTGTTTAAAATAATTAATATTAAATTTTTTACGTGTTTATTTCCCCAAAAATAGAATTCTCGGGAAAATTTTACGTAAAGCACTAAAAATAACATAAAATAAGCTTTAAATAAATATCAAACTCATAAAAATATCATAATTATATACAAAATTATTAACATTGCATATCCCGATGCAGTTTAAAATATTTTAAAAACTCGGGATATTACAGTAAAAATCATTTTAGTACCTTAAATAATTATAAAACCAACTAAAGCCTAATATTTAACTATAATCTTAACAAAATTATGTATTTACCCTTATAATTCAAAAATACACATACTATACTAATATTACTCCAAAATTCTATAAAAATTATATAAATGCATAAAAATTATTTTCTCAACATATATGTTACTACTATTAACTAAACACATTATTAAACAATAATTTCAACAAAAACCCAACTATAAGCTAATTATCCAATATTGACATAATATAAAAATATTTATAAAAATTACATAAAAATTACAAAAATTATAATCTCAACACTATAATTAATAATAACCCATAAAACACTAAATCAATAAATTTTATAATTAAATAAATTAATTTACGAAAATTAATAAAATAATAATAAAATATTCAAAAATTCACAAAAATTAAAATAAATTCCAAAAATCATACAAAAATTCATAGAGGTAGATTAAGCTTCCAGGAACAACTTTTGTGAAAGGAGTTTGCAAGATTCATCAAGATCAAGCTTAAAAAAATTCAAAAAACCCTAAAGCTCCATAAACTAAAAATCAACAAAACTCAAGAAATAGGTGATGAAAGCTTAAACTAAGATTAGATTCATGCTCACCGGAGTCTAGAGAGTTGATAGAGACCAGAAGCTCGAGAAACAGTGGCCAGAAGTGATGGAGGCACAATGGATGTTGGTGACAGGGACGGTGGAAGGGGAAAGGTTCTACATTTTTTTTTTGCTGTGTTTTGGTTTTGTTGAATGTGTTTATGTGTGGCATGTGTTTTATGTGGATATATACACGTGAATGTGTGTTTATATATGTGTATGTGTATTGTTTTGTTTATTTATGTACATATTTTAATAATAAACTATATAATATAATATAATAATAATTCTTTATAATAAATTAATCTTAACCACCCATTATAATCTATATATATATATATATATATATATATATAGGTACACACACATGTCACACACATGCATAATAATATACACAATATAAAATCAACAACAATTAAAATTAATACAATTAATAAAATAATTGGATAATAAGAATAATATTCATAATAATATTAAACAATAAAATAATACTAATGAAAATAATAACCATGATAATAATAACACACAACACATTTGAAAATAACAATAATATAAACAATATTTATGAAATAATTTAATAATGCAATAATGTAAATCAATAAAAAATAAAATAATGTTAGTACTTAAAAATAATATTAAAATAACCGTGTACTAAATTAACATTATTAAAATAATAGTATTCGAAAATAATAAATATACATAATGAAATTTAAACATCCAAAATTGTCACGACCCAAAACAGGGGCCATGACCGGCGCTAGGGAACGGGAATTCTTTTGAATTCGGAACCCGTAGCAAGCCTAAAAATAAAATAAAAACATGCAATAATAATAATAACAACACAATTAAGTAAAATATTATGCAGCGAAATAAAATCATAAATATCAAAAGAATATTTCCACCAAATGCAATTAAATCAATATCCTCATCTCAAATATAAATAAACTTTTAATACAAATCCAGTTCAAATATAATACAACACCTTTTAACAATTTTATAACTACTGCAGTGTCTAGATTAATAAAATAAAACTCAAGTGATCAGTTTACATAATGAAGCCGGGGCGGAAGAAATTCGACATACAGGCCTGCTACTGAGGTCTGAAGATGATGACTCTCCTAAAAAAAATCAACGGAGGGGAGTCAGACCTCACTAAGTGAATTACTATAATATATATACATGCATACTAAATTGTAATATCTCGTGTTTTTAAAAATATTTTTACACTGTACCGGGATATGCAGTGTTAATAATTTATGTACATTATATGATATTTTTACGAGTTAATATGTATTTTAAACCTATTTTAATTACGGTGTATTATTTTCAGTGTTTTACGTAAAATTTTCCCGGGACTTGCATTTTCGGGGAAATTTTCACGTAAACAATGTATTATTAATTATTTTAAATGTATTTACGGACTTGCATGAACTCATGCGTATTTTTAAATTATTAAATAAAGTCATGTGTGAATATTTATTTAATTAGGGTTTAATATATATAACCCTAATATTTTATTATTTATTTATTTATTTATTGTTATTTAATTATTTTATTTATTATTAAATTATTTTATTAATATTTAATTATTTTATTTTATTTTATTTTTCTTTTTCTTCTTTTTCTTTTTCTCTTTTCTTTTTCTTTTTCTTTTCTTTTTCTTTCTTTTCTTTTCTTTCTTTTTCTTTTTCTTTTTCTTCTTCTTCCTTTCTCTCCCGTGCGCCCGACCACCCACCTCACTCCTCACCGCTGCAACTTCCGATTTCCGGCCGTCGGTGTGCCGCCAGGAGCTCCACCTTCCTCAGCCAGCCACTCCGCCGCCCCCAGCTCCTTTCCCCGGCGCCGGCAAGCCCTTTCTCCTCCATTTCCGGCCGAAGCTCCATTTCTTCATACCTTGCGATTCCGGCCACCATTTCATGCACCGCCGGTCTTCATCGACTCCTTGAGCTCCGGTGATTCCAATTCTAAGCTCCTTTTGGCCTGAAATCAAGTGGATTTTGAGGTTTGAGCTAAAACTCAATTCGGTCACATTAGGGTTTTCATTTTTTTGAGCTTCGAATTGGATGATTCATGGAAACTTCCTTCACAAATGTTGTTCCTAGTAGCTTAATCTTCATGTATGAATTTTTGTAGAATTTTTGGAGATTGTTTGGATTTTTGGGTATTTTTGAATATTTTAATATTATTTTCTAATTTTCGGAAATTAATTATTTAAATTATGAAATTGGAGTTTATGGTTGAATTAGGTGTTGAAATGAATTATAGGAATTTACTTGGAATTTTTATGAATTTCTAAGTATTTATTTTGAGTTATTGAAGTTTATGGAATTTTGGAAAAATTAGGTTAAATGTGTTTTTAATGGAAATTAATTGGTTAATTGAGTTTAAATATTGATATTATTGATAAATATGTTGAGAAAATTAATTTTGGATAATTGTATAATTTTTGGTGAATTTTTGAAGTAAATTAAGTATATTTATATATATAAGGGTATTTTGGTAATTTTACCCTAAATTGTCTAAAAATGTAATTTAATTGGTTTTATTAGTTATTTAAGGTATAAAAATGATTTCTACAAATTATTTGGTATTTTTAACTAATTAAAACTATTTTTCGTGAATTATTTTCAATTATATATATAATATACGATTTTTCTAATAAAATGAATTTTAATCAGTTTTTATAGTGTTTCAAGGTTAATTATGTAATTTTTACCTATAAAATGTATTTCTGTGATTTAAGGATATTTTTGGTATATCTAGAATTGTTCTGTGTTTGTGGACCCCGGTCGATGGACTGTAGTTTGGAGTCCAACCGTGGGATTTTGATTGTGTTGAGCTCATTTTTCGAAGTGTATTTTCTTTGCAGGGTCGGCTCTACTCTTTTGAGTAGAGAGATGTCCATTTTACAGGGGAGGTTCTGTCGGATTTTCGATAGAATTCTCGTAAAATGTGATATCCAGTCGAACCCTAATTTTTGATTCTGTGTTTAATACTCTAGATTGAATTCTAGGATTTCTATTAGGTTTATTCTGATGTCGATTATTTATTGCTTGTTTAGTTGCGCCTAGACCGAGGGCTAGTGGACCAGGCCCGTCGGACCTGTCTCGTGGAGCGCATTAGGTGAGTTACTATACTATATATATATACTTAGGATGCATGATTTAGAAATGCATGTTTTATGTTGATTAAATATGCATAAATAATTTGATTATTTCTTAAGTTTATATTAAGTATATTTTCGGTTTATTTTTGGTATATAATAAATTATATGCATGTTTTGTGAATAAAATATATTTAAAATGTTTTTAAATATATTTCCAGCTTAAGTTATAATTTGATGGGATTCATTTGACATATATATACTTGAAATATACCTGGTTTACTTTTGGTATATTTCCGGTATATATATGGTTTATATTGTTATTTCATTTACATTCATGCATCATTTATTTTTGTGAATGAATGTTTTACATTATTAATGATGAAGGATATCAATAGAACGTGCTACCTAGTGGGCAAAACTAGGACCGAGTACGTACCGGTACGCCTATAGCTTTAGGCTATATTACTAACTATTTATGGATATTGATTTGATTATGATTATCGATATGTGAGATGTGGTTGTGGGTGTGATTGCTGGAGCTCGGTTGACCAAGTGTCTCGGGGCCAATCACACTGGCAGTTAGACTACTGGAGCTCGATTGACTTAGTGTCTCGGGGCCAGTCTACTGTCCAAATGGATTAAGTGGATATATTTTGGATTAAGTGAGCCTGTGTGGCTTGAGTGTTGTTTAACACTATTTTCTGAGGTTGCGATATTCTAGGGTTCTATGTGATCCTTCATAAATTGGGATTTTTCAGTAAAATATATAAAAATGATTTTCTGCATCTGTATGAATTTACCTGTATATATACATATTACATATATACTGTTAACTGTATGCATTATCATTTAGTGTGTATGTATATATATTATAGTAATTCACTCAGTGAGGTCTGACTCCCCTCCGTTGACTATTTTTCAGGAGAGTCAACTTCCTCAGACCTCAGTAGCAAGTCGATACGCTGGATTTCTTCCGCCCCGGCTTCTTTATGTAAATTGTCTACTTGAGTCTTATTTATTTTATCTAGACACTACAGTAGTTGTGAATTAAAGTGTTGGATTTCATGTATTTTATTTTAAGGAGATGTATTATGTTGAAACCAGATTTGTATTAAAGATTATATATATGTGATATGATGAGTTTTGAATTAAATCCAGTTGATATGGATGATATTATGATATTATGATTTTTATTTTCCGTTGCATATTGTACTGTTACTGTTATTATGGCATGCTTTATTTTTTTTAGGCTTGCTACGGGTTCCAGATTCGAAAGAATTCCCATTCCCTAACGCCGGTCATGGCCCCTGTTTTGGGTCGTGACAAAGTTGGTATCAGAGCAGAGTTCTGTGTCAGGGCTTAGCTATGTGAGTTGTGGCCCTAGTTTTAAAGTTGTGTTTTCTGTTGGACTACTGCAGTGTATTAGGTTCGAGTATGTCTTGATAAGTATTCTTTGTTGTAGTTTTCAGCGTTATTCCTCCGTTGTCTGTTTTGTCTGAATCTTTTCGTTTGTCTTTTCAGAATGAGGAGGCGAGCGCGTGTCGCTCCACCGGTCGTTGAGGCCGAGGATGATGAGTCTTTTCAGGATGAGGTTTTACCTCCTGAGCAGTCGGTTAGACGTAGAGGTCATGGCAGAGGTAGACCTCGAGGAGCGGCAGGTTGCCATAGGCAGAGAGAGTTACAGGACGAGGAGCCTGTTGAACCTGAGTTTAATATTCCTGTTCCTCCAGTTGTTCAGCTTGTTCAGCCTGCTTATCAGCAGGGTATGTCTGACCCTGAGGCAGCTTTGTTCTATGCCCGAGTTGGCAGGATTGCTTTTGATGGGACTTTCGATCCGTTAGATTTTCTGTATGCGATTGAGACTAGGACTCGGACTGTTCATACCGAGTACCAGAGGATCATGATCGTTGAGTTGTCTGTTGAGGGACCAGCCTTAGATTGGTTCATTCAGATGATCCAGCCCTACATGTTGACGATGACATGGGCTCAGTTTCGAGAGCGATTCATGAGGAGATTTTGTCCAGAGCCTCTTCGTTTGAGCTATCGTCTCCGTTTGACTAGTATTTCTCGTGGAGATCGATCTGTAGAGGAGTATACCCGAGAGTTTCTTCGTCTGGGTAGATATGCTGAGGATCTGATGCGAGATCAGTATTTCACGGTTACTACATATGTTACTGGTTTGGGTTCTGCTTTTGCTGGTATGCCTACAGCAAGTCTTACTCTGGAGTCTGTGATTGAGCTGGCTAAGGAGATCGAGCTGAGGTTAGTTAGGCAGGGAGCGATGCCTGATTATTACCAGCTAGGAGTTCAGTTGAGTGGATCACAGGCTACTCCGTATTCGAGTTTTCATGTTGGATCGAGTAGTCAGCAGCGAGGTTCGACTCAGCAGAGTCAGAGACAGCAGCAGCGAGTGCATCGGAGCAGTAGACATGGCCGTGGAGGTCAGCGTAGATCATTCAGATTTGGATCAGGTGCTTTGAGCAGCAGCAGTGGTCGTAGTTCTGGATCAGCGGCCAGTGTTTGTCAGACTTGTGGTAGAGTCCATCAGGGACCGTGTTATCTGACATCGCTGACATGTTTCAGATGCGGGTAGACAGGACATTTTGCCAGATCGTGTCCTTATTCCGGGTATCAGCAGCAGTAGATTTCGCGATTCCCACAGCAGTCGATTGCTAGTGCAGCACCCGTGCCATTTCAGTTGCCACCAGCCCAGCATCAGAGTTCCACTCAGTTTGTTCCACAGCAGAGTCGTGGTAGAGGTACTAGAGGAGGTGCTAGAGGTGTTGGCCAGGCTTCTACCAGTCAGCAGGGAGGTCGAGGTCAGGCCAGAGTTTTTCATCTGACTCAGCAGGATGCTCAGGCATCTAATGCAGTCGTGGCAGGTATTCTTTCTGTTTGTTACCTGGATGCTTGGGTTTTGTTTGATCCGGGTGCCACGCATTCGTTTGTTTCTCCTATTTTTGCTTCTAAATCTTGTTGGCAAGCTTCGAGGATGGCTTTTCCCTTGTCTGTTGCCACTCCTCTGAGCGATTCCTTGGACGCCGATATTGTTCTTTCTGGTTGTCCAGTTCTCGTGGGAGATAGAGAATTACCCGCTGATTTGATTTTGTTGGATGTGATGGAGTTTGATGTTATTTTGGGAATGGATTGGTTATCTTAGCATTTTGCCGTGGTAGATTGCAGGAATAAGGAGGTGACTTTCAGAATTCCTGGTGAAGTAGAGTTTAAGTTTGTTGGTGATAGGAGTTCAGCACCTCAGAATCTTATTTCTGCTATTTCAGCTAGGAAATTGTTGAAGAAAGGTTGTCAGGGGTTTTTGGCATTGGTTAGGGATACGTCAGTGGAGAAGTTGTCACTCACAGATGTTCCTGTTGCTTGTGAGTTTCCTGATGTTTTTCCCAAGGAGTTGCCAGGTTTACCACCTCACAGAGAGATTGAGTTCTATATAGATGTGGTTCCAGGTACTACTCTTATATCTATGCCACCCTATCGTATGGCTCCTGCAGAGTTGAGAGAGTTAAAGGAGCAGTTGCAAGAGTTGTTGGATAAGGGTTTTATTAGACCTAGTGTTTCTCCTTGGGGTGCACCAGTCCTATCTGTGAAGAAGAAGGATGGTACCCTGAGACTGTGTATTGACTACAGAGAGTTGAATAAAGTGACGGTGAAGAACAAGTATCCTCTCCCGAGGATAGATGATTTGTTTGATCAGCTACAGGGTGCACAGTTCTTTTCTAAGGTTGACTTGAGGTCAGTTTACCATCAGCTGCGGATTAGTGAATCTGATATTCCTAAGATAGCGTTCCGCACTCGATATGGCCATTATGAGTTTCTGGTGATGTCTTTTGGTTTGACTAATGCACCAGCAGCTTTTATGGACCTGATGAACAGAGTATTCAGACCGTATGTGGATCAGTTTGTAGTAGTCTTCATTGATGATATACTAGTATATTCGAGGAGTATGGAAGAGCATGTTTATCACTTGAGGATTGTACTACAGACACTGATAGATCATCAGCTTTATGCTAAATTCTCGAAGTGTGATTTCTGGATGGAGAGTGTTTCTTTTCTTGGACACGTAGTGTCTAAAGAAGGTATTAAGGTTGATCCACAGAAGGTTGAGGCAGTATCTGAGTGGCCTAGACCTACTTCTGTTACGGAGATTCGGAGTTTTCTGGGTTTAGCCGGGTATTATAGGCGGTTTGTGCAGGATTTTTCCAGGATAGCAGCCCCTATGACTTGCTTGACTCAGAAGAATGTTAGATTCGAGTGGTCAGAAGCTTATGAGAATAGTTTTCAGTTGTTGAAGGAGAAGTTGACCACAGCGCCAGTATTAGCTTTGCCTAATATTGTGGATAAGTTCACAGTTTACTGTGATGCCTCTAGAATTGGTCTTGGTTGTGTGTTGATGCAGAATGGAAGGGTGATAGCCTATGCTTCGAGGTAGTTGAAGAAGCATGAGCAGAACTATCCTACATATGATCTTGAGATGGCTGCAGTGATCTTTGCTTTGAAGATTTGGAGACATTATCTGTACGGGGTGACTTGTGAGATATTTACTGATCACAAGAGCCTTAAGTACATTTTCCAGCAACGAGATTTGAATTTGAGGCAGAGGAGATGGTTGGAACTGTTGAAGGATTATGATTGCGAGATTCTTTACCATTCGGGTAAAGCTAATGTTGTAGCAGATGCCTTGAGTAGGAAGTCCTCAGGTAGTCTTGCTCACATCGATGTTGAGAGGAGACCATTGATCCAGGAATTGCATTTGTTGGTGGATCAAGGTCTGATGATGAAGATCAGTAGATCAGGTGGACTGTTAGCTCAGTTTAAAGTACGATCTGTAATGAGGGATAGGATTAAAGCAGCTCAGAGCCGAGATCCTATTCTAGAAGAGCTTGCAGAGAATGTCAGAGCAGGGAAGTTCACTGATTTCACACTCGATGATGATGGTGTGTTGTGGATCAGTGGTAGATTGTGTGTTCCTGATGTGGATGATTTGAGAGAAGAGATCCTAGAGGAAGCACATTCTACAGCTTACAGCGTACATCCAGGTGTTACTAAGATGTACCACAGTATCAGAGATTTATACTGGTGGGATGGATTGAAGAAGGATGTCGCTGATTATGTTGCTAAGTGCTTGACGTGTCAGCAAGTGAAAGCCGAACATCAGAAGCCTTCTGGGAAGCTTCAGCCTCTTCCTATTCCCGAGTGGAAGTGGGAAAAGATAGCTATGGATTTTATAGTCGGTTTACCTCGTTCGAAGGATGGATACGATTCCATCTGGGTGATTGTAGACAGGTTGACGAAGTCTACACATTTCTTGCCTGTGAAAGCCACATATTCAGTTGCTAGATTGGCGAAGTTGTATGTGAAGCATATTGTATGCCTTCATGGAGTACCTGTGTCCATTGTGTCAGATAGAGGTTCAGTGTTTACTTCTCATTTTTGGCAGAAGTTGCAGGAAGCGATGGGCACTAGGTTGGATTTCAGTACTGCTTTTCATCCTCAGACAGATGGTCAGTCTGAGAGGATGATCCAGACACTGGAAGATATGTTGAGGATGTGTGTCTTGGATTTGGGAGGTAGCTGGGATGATCATTTATCGCTTGTTGAGTTTGCATATAATAACAGCTACCATAGCAGTATTGGCATGGCACCATACGAGGCGTTGTATGGAAGGAAGTGTAGATCCCCGTTGAGTTGGGATGAGATTGGTGAGAGAGCTTTGACTAGACCAGAGATGGTTCAGGATGCTGCAGAGAAAGTCACCGTGATTAAGCGCAGATTAGTGACCGCAGTAAGCAGACAGAAGAGTTATGCGGATCCTAGGCGCAGAGATGTGGAGTTTCAGGTTGGAGATTTCATTTTTCTGAAGGTATCTCCGATGAAGGGTGTGATGAGATTTGGCAGGAAGGGTAAGTTAGCACCGAGATACATTGGACCGTTTGAGATTCTGGAGAGAGTTGGCACTGTTGCATATCGGTTGGATTTGCCTCCGAGTATGTCACAAGTGCATCCAGTATTTCATATCTCGATGTTGAGGAAGTATATCTCAGACCCTTCACACGTGTTGCAACCCGACAGTGTGGAAGTGAGTGAAGACTTGACATTTGTGGAAGAACCTGTGGCGATCATTGATTATCAAGTTCGACAGTTGCGATCGAAGCAGATTCCGATGGTCAACGTTCTGTGGCGTATTGACAGAGTTGAAGAGCATACGTGGGAGACTGAAGCTGAGATGCATGCTTCTTACCCGTATCTCTTTCCTTCTTGATCTTATCTTTTGGAATTCGGGGACGAATTCTTGTAAGGGGGAAGACTGTAATATCCTGTGTTTTTAAAAATATTTTTACACTGTACCGGGATATGCAGTGTTAATAATTTATGTACATTATATGATATTTTTACGAGTTAATATGTATTTTAAACCTTTTTTAATTACGGTGTATTATTTTCAGTGTTTTACGTAAAATTTTCCCGGGACTTGCATTTTCGGGGAAATTTTCACGTAAACAATGTATTATTAATTATTTTAAATGTATTTACGGACTTGCATGAACTCATGCGTATTTTTAAATTATTAAATAAAGCCGTGTGTGAATATTTATTTAATTAGGGTTTAATATATATAACCCTAATATTTTATTATTTATTTATTATTATTTAATTATTTTATTTAATATTAAATTATTTTATTATTATTTTATTAATATTTAATTATTTTATTTTATTTTATTTTTCTTTTTCTTCTTTTTCTTTTTCTCTTTTCTTTTTCTTTTTCTTTTCTTTTTCTTTCTTTTCTTTTCTTTCTTTTTCTTTTTCTTTTCTTTCTTTTTCTTTTTCTTTTTCTTCTTCTTCCCTTCTCTCCCGCGCGCCCGACCACCCACCTCACTCCTCACCGCTGCAACTTCCGATTTCCGACCGTCGGTGTGCCGCCAGGAGCTCCACCTTCCTCAGCCAGCCACTCCGCCGCCCCCAGCTCCCTTCCCCGGCGCCGGCAAGCCCTTTCTCCTCTATTTCCGGCCGAAGCTCCATTTCTTCATACCTTGCGGTTCCGGCCACCATTTCGTGCACCGCCGGTCTTCATCGACTCCTTGAGCTCCGATGGTTCCAATTCTAAGCTCCTTTTGGCCTGAAATCAAGTGGATTTTGAGGTTTGAGCTAAAACTCAATTCGGTCACATTAGGGTTTTCATTTTTTTTGAGCTTCGAATTGGATGATTCATGGAAACTTCCTTCACAAATGTTGTTCCTAGTAGCTTAATCTTCATGTATGAATTTTTGTAGAATTTTTGGAGATTGTTTGGATTTTTGGGTATTTTTGAATATTTTAATATTATTTTCTAATTTTCGGAAATTAATTATTTAAATTATGAAATTGGAGTTTATGGTTGAATTAGGTGTTGAAATGAATTATAGGAATTTACTTGGAGTTTTTATGAATTTCTAAGTATTTATTTTGAATTATTGAAGTTTATGGAATTTTGGAAAAATTAGGTTAAATGTGTTTTTAATGGAAATTAATTGGTTAATTGAGTTTAAATATTGATATTATTGATAAATATGTTGAGAAAATTAATTTTGGATAATTGTATAATTTTTGGTGAATTTTTGAAGTAAATTAAGTATATTTATATATATAAGGGTATTTTGGTAATTTTACCCTAAATTGTCTAAAAATGTAATTTAATTGGTTTTATTAGTTATTTAAGGTATAAAAATGATTTCTACAAATTATTTGGTATTTTTAACTAATTAAAACTATTTTTCGTGAATTATTTTCAATTATATATATAAATTTTTCTAATAAAATGAATTTTAATCGGTTTTTATAGTGTTTCAAGGTTAATTATGTAATTTTTACCTATAAAATGTATTTCTGTGATTTAAGGATATTTCTGGTATATCTAGAATTGTTCTGTGTTTGTGGACCCCGGTCGGTGGACTGTAGTTTGGAGTCCGACCGTGGGATTTTGATTGTGTTGAGCTCGTTTTTCGAAGTGTATTTTCTTTGCAGGGTCGGCTCTACTCTTTTGAGTAGAGAGATGTCCATTTTACAGGGGAGGTTCTGCCGGATTTTCGATAGAATTCTCGTAAAACGTGATATCCAGTCGAACCCTAATTTTTGATTCTGTGTTTAATACTCTAGATTGAATTCTAGGATTTCTATTAGGTTTATTCTGATGTCGATTATTTATTGCTTGTTTAATTGCGCCGAGACCGAGGGCTAGTGGACCAGGCCCGTCGGACCTGTCTCGTGGAGCGCATTAGGTGAGTTACTATACTATATATATATACTTAGGATGCATGATTTAGAAATGCATGTTTTATGTTGATTAAATATGCATAAATAATTTGATTATTTCTTAAGTTTATATTAAGTATATTTTCGGTTTATTTTTGGTATATAATAAATTATATGCATGTTTTGTGAATAAAATATATTTAAAATGTTTTTAAATATATTTCCAGCTTAAGTTATAATTTGATGGGATTCATTTGACATATATATACTTGAAATATACCTGGTTTACTTTTGGTATATTTTCGGTATATATATGGTTTATATTGTTATTTCATTTACATTCATGCATCATTTATTTTTGTGAATGAATGTTTTACATTATTAATGATGAAGGATATTAATAGAACGTGCTACCTAGTGGGCAGCACTAGGACCGAGTACGTACCGGTACGCCTATAGCTTTAGGCTATATTACTAACTATTTGTGGATATTGATTTGATTATGATTATCGATATGTGAGATGTGGTTGTGGGTGTGATTGCTGGAGCTCGGTTGACCAAGTGTCTCGGGGCCAATCACACTGGCAGTTAGACTGCTGGAGCTCGATTGACTTAGTGTCTCGGGGCTAGTCTACTGTCCAAATGGATTAAGTGGATATATTTTGGATTAAGTGAGCCTGTGTGGCTTGAGTGTTGTTTAACACTATTTTCTGAGGTTGCGATATTCTAGGGTTCTATGTGATCCTTCATAAATTGGGATTTTTCAGTAAAATATATAAAAATGATTTTCTGCATCTGTATGAATTTGCCTGTATATATACATATTACATATATACTGTTGACTGTATGCATTATCATTTAGTGTGTATGTATATATATTATAGTAATTCACTCAGTGAGGTCTGACTCCCCTCCGTTGACTATTTTTCAGGAGAGTCAACTTCCTCAGACCTCAGTAGCAGGTCGATACGCCGGATTTCTTCCGCCCCGGCTTCTTTATGTAAATTGTCTACTTGAGTCTTATTTATTTTATCTAGACACTGCAGTAGTTGTGAATTAAAGTGTTGGATTTCATGTATTTTATTTTAAGGAGATGTATTATGTTGAAACCAGATTTGTATTAAAGATTATATATATGTGATGTGATGAGTTTTGAATTAAATCCAGTTGATATGGATGATATTATGATATTATGATTTTTATTTTCCGCTGCATATTGTACTGTTACTGTTATTATGGCATGCTTTATTTTTTTTAGGCTTGCTACGGGTTCCGGATTCGAAAGAATTCCCGTTCCCTAGCGCCGGTCATGGCCCCTGTTTTGGGTCGTGACATAAATGCCAATGCACATAGTCAAAGTATATATAATATGTATGTATACAAGCAAATACACACAGATGCAATAAAATCATTTTATATATTTTTATTGAAAATCACTGTTTATGAAGGATCAAATAGAACCCTAGAAAATCGCAACCTCAAAACAGTGTCAGACAACACTTTAGCCATACAGGCTCACTTATTCCAAATATATTCACTTATTCCATATGGACAGTAGACTGGCCCCAAGACACTAAGTCAACCGAGCTCCAGCAGTCTGACTGTCAGTGTGATTGGCCCCGAGACATTTGGTCAACCGAGCTACAGCAATCACACTCCCAAATCATACCTCACACATCAATTAATCAAATCCAATCAATATTCATAAATGGTTAGTAATATAGCCTAAATGCTATCAGCGTACCGGTACATACTCGGTCCTAGTGCTGCCCACTAGGTAGCACGTTCTATTGATATCCTTCATTGAAATATAAAACATGCATTCATAAAAATAAATGATGCATGAATTTAAATATAATAGCAACAATAACCATATATATATACTAGAAATATACCAAAAGTAAACTAGGTATATTTCGAGTATATATATACGTCAAATAAATCCAATTAAATTACAAAATAAACTAGAAATATACTTAAAAACATTTTAAGCATAATTCATTAATAAAACATGCATATAGTTTAAAATATACCAAAAATAAACCAAAAGTAAACTAAAATAAACTCAAGCATTAATTAATACTATTATGCATTTTTAGTCAAAATAAACATAGATTTCTAAAATCATGCACCCTAGAGCATATATATGTATAGAATAGTAACTCACAATTATTACGCTCCTCAACCGATGGGCCTGGTCCACTAGGCCTCGATCTCGGTGCAACTAAACAAATAAAAATTATAGGAATCAAAACAAATCTAACAGAAGTTCTAAAGACTCGATCTAGAATACCAGAGACAGAATTAGGATTAGAACTTGACTGGACATCACGTTTTACGAGAATTCTATAAAAATTTCAGCAGGACCTCCCCTGTAAAACGGACATCTCTCTACTCAAAGAGTAGAGCCGGCCCTACAAAGAAATACACTTCAAAAATAAACACAGAACACAACCACAATCCCTCGGTCGGACTCCAAACTACGAATCACCGACCGAGGTCCACAATTCACAGAATGCTACAGAAATACCGAAATTGCCCTTATATAATAAAAATACATTTTATAAGTAGTAAATTACGTAATTAACCCTAAAACACAGTAAAAACCGATAAAAACTCATTTATTTAGAAAAATCATATATTATATATATAATTGAAAATAATTTATGAAAAATAGTCTTAATTAGTTAAAAATACTAAATAATTTGTAGAAATCATTTTTATACCCTAAATAACTATCAAATCCAATTTAATTACATTTTTAGCCAATTTGGTGTAAAATTACCAAAATACCCATATATATATAAATATACTAAAATTAATCAAAAAATTCACCAAAAATAATATAATTGCACAAAATTAATTTTCTCAACATATAATTCAATAGTATCAATAAATATACTCAATTAACCAATAAATTTCAATTAAACACATAATTAACCCTATTTTATCAAAATTACATAAACTATATAAATTAAAAATAAATACATAAAAATTCACAAAAATTACAAATAAATTTCTATAATTCATTTCAACACCTATATTTATCATAAAACAAAATTTCATAATTTAATTAATTAATTTTTAAAAATTAGAAAATAATAATAAAATAATCAAAAATACCCAAAAATCAAAATAAATTCCAAAAATTCTACAAAAATTCAAACATGAAGATTAAGCTAAGGGGAGCAACTTTTGTTAAGGAATTTTTCATGAATCACAAAGAAAAGCTTAAAAAAATTCAAAAATTCAATATGGCCGAAATTGAAAAATCGAGAAACAAAAAAATTGAGGGAGTTAGTGTCACGACCCAAAATAGGGGCCATGAACGGCGCTAGGGAACGAGAATTCTTTTGAATTCGGAACCCGTAGCAAGCCTAAAAATAAAAATAAAACATGCAATAATAATAATAACAATATTAAATGCAGTGGAAATAAAAATCATAAATATCATAATATTATTTTCACTAACTGGATTTAAGTCAAATATCATCTCATATATATAAATCTTTGAATACAAATCCAGTTTCAAATATAATACAATATCTCACATAAATAAAATACATAAAATCCCATAAATTAATTTACAACTACTGCAGTGTCTAGATTATAAAAATAAGACTCAAGTAAGCAGTTTACACAAAGAAGCCGGGGCGGAAGAAATCCGGCGTATGGGCCTACTACTGAGGTCTGAAGATGTTGACTCTCCTGAAAAATTATCAACGGAGGGGAGTCAGACCTCACTGAGTGAATTACTATAATATATATACATACACACTAAATGACAATGCATACAGTCAACAGTATATATCTAATTTGTATATATACAGGCAAATACACACAAATGCAATAAAATCATTTTATATATATTTTATTGAAAATCATCTTTTATGAAGGATCACATAGAACCCTAAGATATCGCAACCTCGGGAATAGTATTAGACAACACTCTAGCCACACAGGCTCACTTAATCCAAATATATCCACTTAATCCATTTAGACAGTAGACTGACCCCGAGACACTAAGTCAATCGAGCTCCAGCAGTCTAACTGCCAGTGTGATTGGCCCCGAGACACTAAGTCAACCGAGCTCCAGCAATCACACCCAGATCACATCTCACACATTAATAATCATAATCAATCAATATCCATAAGTAGGTTAGTAATATAGCCTAAATACTATAGGCATACCGGTACGTACTCGGTCCTAGTGCTGCCCACTAGGTAGCACGTTCTATCGATATCCTTCATTAATGAATATAAAACATTCATTCACAAATAATGATGAATGAAATTCAATAAAATATCAACATAAACCATATATATACTAGAAATATACCAAAAGTAAACAACGTATATTTCGAGTATATATACGTCAAATGAATCCAATTAAATCATAAATTAAGCTCGAAATATATTTAAAAATATTTTAAATATATTTTATTAACAAAACATGTATACAATTTATTATATACCAAAAATAACCCAAAATAAACTAAATATAAACTTAAGAAATAATCAAATCATTTATGCATATTTAATCAAAATAAAACATGCATTTCTAAATCATGCATCCTAAGCATATATATATATATATATATATATATATATATATATATATATATATATATATATAATAGCAACTCACAAATTAGTGCGCTCCACGAGATGGGTCCGATGGGCCTAGTCCACTAGGCCTCGGTCTCGATGCAACTAAACAAACAATAACGACAGAAATCAGAATAACACTAATAGAAAATCCTAGAAACTCGATCTAGAATATTAAACACAGAAACCGAATTAGGGTTCAACTGGACATCACGTTTTACGAGAATTCTATCAAAAATTTGGCAGAACCTCCCCTGTAAAACGGACATCTCTCTACTCAAAAGAGTAGAGTCGACCCTGCAAGGAAATACACTTCGAAGAACTACACAGAGCACAATCAAAATCCCACAGTCGGACTCCAAACTACAGTCCACCGACCGGGGTCCACAATCACAGAATAATTTCAGAAATACCAAAAATATCCTTATAACATAGAAATTCATTTTATAAGTAGAAATTACATAATTAACCTTAAAACACAGTAAAAACCAATAAAAACTCATTTTAATAGTAAAACCGTATATTATATATATAATTGAAAATAATTCACGAAAAATATTTTTAATTAGTTAAAAATACTAAATAATTTGTAGAAATCATTTTTATACTTTAAATAACTATTAAAACCACTTAAATTACATTTTTAGCCAATTTAGGGTAAAATTACCAAAATGCCCTTATATATATAAATATACTATAATTACTTCAAAAATTCACCAAAAATTATACAATTATCCAAAAATTAATTTTCTCAACATATTTATCAATAATATTAATAATTAAACTCAATTAACCAATTAAATTCAACTAAAAACATAATTAACCCTAATTTCCCAAATTTACATAAACTTCAATAATTCAAAATAAATACTTAGAAAATTCATAAAAATTCCAAATAAATTCCTATAATTCATTTCAACACCTAATTTAACCATAAAACACAATTTCATAATTTATTTAATTAATTTCCGAAAATTAGAAAATAATATTAAAATATTCAAAAATACCCAAAAATCCAAATAATCTCCAAAAATTCATACATGTAGATTAAGCTACTAGGATCAACATTTGTGAAGGGATTTTTCATGAATCAATCAATTCGAAGCTCAAAAAAATAAAAAACCCTAATATGGCCGAATTGGAAAAATTCAAAACTAAGCAAATCTAGACCATTTAAGCTCAAACCAAAGCTAGAATCACACTCACCGGAGCTCAAGGAGAAGAAAGAGACTGGTGGTGTCGAAAACGGTGGCCGGAATCATCGTCGACGATGAGAAGCTCAACTTGCTGCCATGGCGGATTCCGGGCGTTCCAGCGAGCTTCCGGCGGCCTGGTCACGTCGGAGAGGAAGAGGAAGGAAGGGGAAGAAGTTTGACGGCAGCTGGTGGCGGCGAAGGGCGATCTGGCGTGCTGGAATGGGAGGCGCAGTGAGGGTAGGCGTCGGGAGAGAAGAAGGGAGAGGGAGGGGCAATTCGGTAATTTTCCAAAATTTTTGGTTTTTGATGTATTATATGTATATATATATACTTTATACTATATATTAAAATAATATTAAATTACACACATTAAATATACACCACACACATATAATTTAATATTTTAATAATTTATACTAAATAAAAATAATTAAATAACAATAAAACTAATAAACAATTAATAAAATATTAGGGTAATATTAATTAAACCCTAATTAAATAAATAAGTACACATAGGCTTTATTTAGTATTTTAAAAATACGTATGAGTTCATGCAAGTCCGAAAATATATTTAAAATAATTAATAATAAATTATTTACGTGAAAATTTCCCCGAAAATGAAAGTCCCGGGAAAATTTTACGTAAAGCACTGTAAATAAGACACAGTAATTAAAATAGGTTTTAAATTCATATCAACCCATAAAAATATCGTAATATATACACAAAAATTATTAACACTGCAGATCCCGGTACAGTGTAAAAATATTTTAAAAACACGGGATATTACAGTCTTCCCCCCTTACAAGAATTCGTCCCCGAATTCCAAAAAGAAAAGATTACAGAATCAAGAAGGAAAGAGATACGGGTAAGAAGCTCGCATCTCAGCTTCAGTCTCCCATGTATGTTCCTCAACTCTGTCGCTACGCCATTGAACCTTGACCACCGGAATCTGTTTCGAATGTAACTGTCGAACTTGATAATTGTAATATCCCGTGTTTTTAAAAATATTTTTACACTGTACCGGGATATACAGTGTCAATAATTTTTGTATATATATTACGATATTTTTATGAGTTGTTATGTATTTTAAACCTATTTTAATTACGGTATATTATTTACAGTGTTTTACGTAAAATTTTCCCGGGACTTGCATTTTCGGGGAAATTTTCACGTAAACAATTTATTATTAATTATTTTAGATGTATTTACGGACTTGCATGAACTCATACATTTTTTAAATTATTAAATAAAGCCTGTGTGTGTATATGTATTTAATTAGGGTTTATTATACCCTAATATTTTATTAAGTATTTAATTGTTTTAATTGTTATTTAATTAATTTTATTTGGTATAAATTATTAAAATATTAATATTTTTATGTGTGTGGTGTATATTTGATGTGTGTAATTTAATATTATTTTAATATATAATATAAAGTATATATATATACATATATTTGTCAAAATTACAAAAGTTTGCCAAATTACACTTTTGCCCCCGACATCTCCTTCTTCTTCTCCGACCGTTCCTTCACCGTCCGGGCATCTGTCACGCCGTTCCTTCGCTGTGGATGTGCCGTCCGGTGTGCCACCATCTTCCCCGACCAGTTTCGCCGCCTGTGGAGGCCGTTTCCGGCGTCGGGAGAACGATTTTGGCCGGAGAAGCCGAAAATCAACCCACCGTCGATCACGTCGATTTCAGCCACCGTTTTCGACACCGCTGGTCTCTTTCTTCTCCTTGAGCTCCGGTGAGTGTGATTCTAGCTTTGGTTTGAGCTAAAATGGTCTAGAATTGCTTAGTTTTCGATTTGTAAATTTCGGCCTATTAGGGTTTTTGATTTTTTTGAGCTTCGAATTGGATGATTCATGGAAAATTCCTTCACAAATGTTGTTCCTAGTAGCTTAATCTTCATGTATGAATTTTTGTAGAATTTTTGGAGATTTTTTGGATTTTTGGGTATTTTTGAATATTTTAATATTATTTTCTAATTTTCGGAAATTAATTATTTAAATTATGAAATTGGAGTTTATGGTTGAATTAGGTGTTGAAATGAATTATAGGAATTTATTTGGAATTTTTATGAATTTCTAAGTATTTATTTTGAATTATTGAAGTTTAGGTGATTTTGGAAAATTAGGTTAATTGTGTTTTAAATTGAATTTAATTGGTTAATTGAGTTTAAATATTGATATTATTGATAAATATGTTGAGAAAGTTAATTTTGGATAATTGTATAATTTTTGATGAATTTTTGAAGTAATTTAAGTATATTTATATATATAGGGGTATTTTGGTAATTTTACCCTAAATTGTCTAAAAATGTAATTTAATTGGTTTTAATATTTATTTAAGGTATAAAAATGATTTCTACAAATTATTTAGTATTTTTAACTAATTAAAACTATTTTTCGGGAATTATTTTCAATTATATATATAATATACGGTTTTTCTAATAAAATGAGTTTTAATCGGTTTTTATAGTGTTTCAAGGTCAATTATGTAATTTCTATGTATGAAATGTATTTTTGTGATTTAAGGATATTTTTGGTATATCTGGAATTGTTCTGTGTTTGTGGACCCCAGTCGGTGGACTGTAGTTTGGAGTCCGACCGTGGGATTTTGATTGTGTTGAGCTCGTTTTTCGAAGTGTGTTTCTTTGCAGGGTCGGCTCTACTCTTTTGAGTAGAGAGATGTCCGTTTTACAGGGGAGGTTCTACCGAATTTTTGGTAGGATTCTCGTAAAACGTGATGTCCAGTCGAACCCTAATTCTGTTTTCGTATTTTAATACTCTAGATTGAATTCTAGGATTTCTGTTAGGTTTATTCTAATGTCGGTTATTTATTGCTTGTTTAGTTGCACCGAGACCGAGGGCTAGTGGACCAGGCCCGTCGGACCTGTCTCGTGGAGCGCATTAGGTGAGTTACTATATTATATATATATGCTTAGGATGCATGATTTAGAAAATGCATGTTTTATTTTGACTGAATATGCATAAATAATGTGATTTATATTCAAGTATATTTTTGGTATATAATAAATTATATACATGTTTTGTTAATAAAATATATTTAAAATGTTTTTAAATATATTTTTAGTTTAATTCATGATTTGATTGGATTTATTTGACATATATATACTCAAAATATACCTGGTTTACTTTTGGTATATTTCCGGTATATATATGGTTTATATTGTTATTTCATGTATATTCATGCATCATTAATCGTGAATGAATGTTTTATATTTAATGATGAAGGATATCAATAGAACGTGCTACCTAGTGGGCAGCACTAGGACCGAGTACGTACCGGTACGCCTATAGCTTTAGGCTATATTACTAACTATTTGTGGATATTGATTTGATTATGATTATCGATATGTGAGATGTGGTTATGGGTGTGATTGCTGGAGCTCGGTTGACCAAGTGTCTCGGGGCCAATCACACTGGCAGTTAGACTGCTGGAGCTCGGTTGACTTAGTGTCTCGGGGCCAGTCTACTGTCCAAATGGATTAAGTGGATATATTTGGAATAAGTGAGCCTGTATGGCCAGAGTGTTGTTTAACACTATTTTTGAGGTTGCGATATTCTAGGGTTCTATGTGATCCTTCATAAACTGGGATTTTTCAGTAAAATATATAAAAAATGATTTTTCTGCATCTGTATGAATTTGCCTGTATATATACATATTATATATATACTGTTGACTGTATGCATTATCACTTAGTGTGTATGTATATATATTATAGTAATTCACTCAGTGAGGTCTGACTCCCCTCCGTTGACTATTTTTCAGGAGAGTCAACTTCCTCAGACCTCAGTAGCAGGTCGATACGTCGGATTTCTTCCGCCCCGACTTCTTTATGTAAATTGTCTACTTGAGTCTTATTTATTTTATCTAGACACTGCAGTAGTTGTAAATTAAAGTATTGGATTTTATGTACTTTATTTTAAAGAGATGTATTATATTGAACTGGATTTGTATTAAAGATTATATTTATGTGATGAGATGTGTTTTGAATTAAATCCAGTTGATATGAAAAATGATATTTTTATTGTTATTATGGCATGCTTTATTTTATTTTTAGGCTTGCTACGGGTTCCGGATTCGAAAGAATTCCCGTTCCCTAGCGTCGGTCATGGCCCCTGTTTTGGGTCGTGACAATAATCAACGATCGCCACAGGTTCTTCCACAAACATCAAATCTTCACTCACTTCTACACTGTCAGGTTGCAACACGTGTGAAGGGTCTGAGATATACTTCCTCAGCATCGAGATATGAAATAGTGGATGCACTTGTGACATATTCGGAGGCAAATCCAACCGATATGCAACAATGCCAACTCTCTCCAGAATCTCAAACGGTCCGATATATCTCGGTGCTAACTTACCCTTCCTGCCAAATCTCATCACACCCTTCATCGAAGATACCTTCAGAAAAATGAAATCTCTAACCTGAAACTCCACATCTCTGCGCCTAGGATCTGCGTAACTCTTCTGTCTGCTAACTACGGTCTCTAATTTGCGCTTAATCATGGTGACTTTCTCTGCAGCATCCTGAACCATCTCAGGTCCAGTCAAAGCTCTCTCACCAATCTCATCCCAACTCAATGGGGATCTACACTTCCTTCCATATAACGCCTCATACGGTGCCATGCCAATACTGCTATGGTCGTTGTTATTATATGCAAACTCAACAAGTGACAAATGATCATCCCAGCTACCTCCCAAATCCAGGACACACATCCTCAACATATCTTCCAGTGTCTGGATCGTCCTCTCAGACTGACTATCTATCTGAGGATGAAAAGCAGTACTAAAATCCAATCTAGCGCCCATCGCTTCCTACAACTTCTGCCAAAAATGAGAAGTAAACACTAAACCTCTATCTGACACAATGGACATAGGTACTCCATGAAGGCATACGATATGCTTCACATACAACTTCACCAATCTAGCTACAGAATAAGTGGCTTTCACAGGCAAGAAATGTGTAGACTTCGTCAACCTATCTACAATCACCTAGATGGAGTCGTATCCATCCTTTGAACGAGGTAAACCGACCACAAAATCCATAGCTATCCTTTCCCACTTCCACTCGGGAATAGGAAGAGGCTGAAGCTTCCCAGAAGGCTTCTGATGTTCGGCTTTCACTTGCTGACACGTCAAGCACTTCGCAACATAATCAGCGACATCCTTCTTCAATCCATCCCACCAGTATAGATCTCTGATACTGTGGTACATCTTAGTAACACCTGGATGTATGCTATAAGCTGTAGAATGTGCTTCCTCTAAAATCTCCTCTCTCAAATTATCCACATCAGGAACACACAATCTACCACTGATCCACAACACACCGTCATCATCGAGTGTGAAATCAGTGAACTTCCCTGCTCGAACATTCTCTGCAAGCTCTTCTAGAATAGGATCTCGGCTCTGAGCTGCTTTAATCCTATCCCTCAGTACAGATCGCACTTTAAATTGAGCTAGTAGTCCACCTGATCTACTAATCTTCATCATCAGACCTTGATCCACCAACAGATGCAACTCTTGGGTCAACGGTCTGCTCTCAACACTGATGTGAGCAAGACTGCCTGAGGACTTCCTACTCAAGGCATCTGCTACTACATTAGCTTTACTCGGATGATATAAGATCTCGTAATCATAATCCTTCAACAGTTCCAACCATCTCCTCTGCCTCAAATTCAAATCTCTCTGCTGGAAAATGTACTTAAGGCTCTTGTGATCAGTAAATATCTCACAAGTCACCCCGTACAGATAATGTCTCCAAATCTTCAAAGCAAAGATCACTGCAGCCATCTCTAAGTCATGTGTATGATAGTTCTGTTCATGCTTCTTCAACTGCCTCGAAGCATAGGCTATCACCCTTCCATTCTGCATCAACACACAACCAAGGCCAATTCTAGAGGCATCACAATAAATTGTGAACTTATCCACACTATTAGGCAAAGCTAATACTGGCGCTGTGGTCAACTTCTCCTTCAACAACTGGAAACTATTCTCACAAGCTTCTGACCACTCGAATCTAACATTCTTCTGAGTTAAGTGAGTCATAAGGGCTACAATTCTAGAAAAATCTTGCACAAACCGCCTATAATACCCGGTTAAACCCAGAAAACTTCGAATCTCTATAACAGAAGTAGGTCTAGGCCACTCAGATACTGCCTCAATCTTCTGTGGATCAACCTGAATACCTTTTTTAGACACCACGTGTCCAAGAAAAGAAACACTCTCCATCCAAAAATCACACTTCGAGAATTTAGCATAAAGCTGATGATCTCTCAGTATCTATAGTACAATCCTTAAGTGATATACATGCTCCTCCATACTCATCGAATATACCAGTATATCATCAATGAAGACTACCACAAACTGATCCATATACGGTCTGAATACCCTATTCATCAGGTCCATAAAAGCTGCTGGTGCATTAGTCAAACTAAAAGACATCATCAGAAATTCATAATGGCCATATCGCGTGCGGAATGCCGTCTTAGGAACATCGGCTTCACTAATCCGCAACTGATGATAACCCGACCTCAAATCAATCTTAGAAAATAACTGTGCACCCTGTAGCTGATCAAACAAATCATCTATCCTCGAGAGAGGATATTTGTTCTTTACTATCACCTTATTCAACTCTCTGTAGTCAATGCACAGTCTCAGGGTACCATCCTTCTTCTTCACAAACAGGACTGGTGCACCCCAAGGAGAAACACTAGGTCTAATGAAACCTTTATCCAACAACTCTTGCAACTGCTCCTTCAACTCTCTCAACTCTGTAGGAGCCATTCTGTAGGGTGGCATAGATATAGGAGTAGTACCTGGAACCACATCTATACAGAACTCAATCTCTCTATGAGGTGGTAAACCTGGCAACTCCTTGGGAAAAACATCAGGAAACTCACAAGTAATAGGAACATTTGTGAGTGACAACTTCTCCACTGAAGTATCCTTGACCAATGCTAAATATCCCTGATAACCTTTCTTTAATAACTTCCTAGCTATAATAGCAGAAATAAGATTCTGAGGTGCTGAACTCCTATCACCCACAAACTTAAATTCTTCTTCATCAGGAATTCTGAAAGTCACCTCTTTATTCCTGCAATCTACCACGGCATAGTGCTGAGATAACCAATCCATTCCCAGAATAACATCAAACTCCATCACATCCAACACAATCAAGTCAGCAGGTAATTCTCTATCTCCCACGAGAACTGGACAACCAGAAAGAACAATATTAGTGTCCAAGGAATCGCTCATAGGAGTGGCAACAGACAAAGGAAAAGCCATCCTCGAAGCTTGCCAACAAGATTTAGAAGCAAAAATAGGAGAAACAAATGAATGTGTGGCACCCGGATCAAACAAAACCCAAGCATCCAGGTAACAAACAGAAACAATACCTGCCACGACTGCATTAGATGCCTGAGTATCCTGCTGAGTAAGATGGAAAACTCTGGCCTGACCTCGACCTCCCTGCTGATTGATAGAAGCCTGGCCAACACCTCTGGCACCTCCTCTAGTACCTCTACCATGACTCTGCTGTGGAACAAACTGAGTGGAACTCTGATGCTGAATTGGAGGTAACTGAAATGGCACGGGTGCAGCACTAGCAATCGACTGCTATGGAAATCGTGGAATCTACGGCTGCTGATACCCGGAATAAGGACACGATCTGGCAAAATGTCCTGTCTGCCCGCATCTAAAGCATGTCAACGGTGTCAGATAACACGATCCCTAATGGACTCTACCACAAGTCTGGCAAACACTGGCCGCTGATCCAGAACTGCGACCACTGCTGCTGCTCGAAGCACCTGACCCAAACCTGAATGATCTACGCTGACCTCCACGGCCATGTCTACTGCTCCGATGCACTCGCTGCTGCTGTCTCTGACTCTGCTGAGTCAGACCTCGTTGCTGACTACTCGAACCAATATGAAAACCAGAATACGGAGTAGCCTGCAATCCACTCGACTGAACTCCTAGCTGGTAATAATCAGGCATTGCTCCCTACCTAACTAGCCTCAACTCAATCTCCTTAGCTAACTCAATCACAGACTCGAGAGTAAGGCCTGCTGTAGGCATACCAGTAAAAGCAGAACCCAAACCAGTAACGTAGGTAGTGATCGCGAAATACTAATCTCGCATCAGATCCTCTGCATATCTACCCAGACGAAGAAACTCTCGGGTATACTCCTCTACAGATCGATCTCCATAAGAAATACTGGTCAAACGAAGACGATAGCTCAAACGAAGAGGCTCTGGACAGAATCTCCTCATAAATCGCTCTCGGAACTGAGCCCATGTCATCATCATCATGTAGGGCTGGATCATCTGAATAAACCAATCTAGGGCTAGTCCCTCGACAGATAGCTCGACGATCATGATCCGCTGGTACTCGGTGTGACCAGTCCGAGTCCTAGTCTTGATCGCATGTAGAAAATCTAACGGATCGAAAGTACCATCAAAAGCAATCCTGCCAACTCAGGCATAGAACAAAGCTGCCTCAGGGTCAGACATACCCTGCTGATAGGCAAGCTGAACAACTAGAGGAACAGGAACATCAAACTCAGGTTCAACAGGCTCCTCGTCCTGTAACTCTCTCTACCTATGGCGACCTGCCGCTCCTCGAGGTCTACCTCTGCCACGACCTCTACGTCTAATTGGCTGCTCAGGAGGTAAAACCTCATCCTGAAAAGACTCATCATCCTCGGCCTCAACGACCGGTGGAGCGACATGCGCTCGCCTCCTCATACTAAAAAGACAAACGAAAAGATTCAGACAAAATAGACAACGGAGGAATAACGCAGAAAACTAAACAAGGAATACTTATCAAGACATACTCGAACCTAATTCACTGCAGTAGTTACCAAAAGAAAACACAACTTGAAAACTAGGGCCACAACTCACACAACTAAGCCCTGACACAGAACTCCGCTCTGATACCAACTTTGTCACGACCCAAAACAGGGGCCATGATCGGTGCTAGGGAACGGGAATTCTTTCGAATTCGGAACCCGTAGCAAGCCTAAAAATAAAAATAAAACATGCAATAATAATAATAACAATATTAAATGCAGCGGAAATAAAAATCATAAATATCATAATATTATTTTCACCAACTGGATTTAAGTCAAATCTCATCTCATATATATAAATCTTTGAATACAAATCCAGTTTCAAATATAATACAATATCTCACATAAATAAAATACATAAAATCGCACAAATTAATTTACAACTACTGCAGTGTCTAGATTATAAAAATAAGACTCAAGTAAGTAGTTTACACAAAGAAGCCGAGGCGGAAGAAATTCGGCGTATGGGCCTACTACTGAGGTTTGAAGATGTTGACTCTCCTGAAAAATTATCAACGGAGTGGAGTCAGACCTCACTGAGTGAATTATTATAATATATATACATACACACTAAATGACAATGCATACAGTCAACAGTATATATCTAATTTGTATATATATAGGAAAATACACACAGATGCAATAAAATCATTTTATATATATTTTATTGAAAATCATCTTTTATGAAGGATCACATAGAACCCTAAGATATCGCAACCTCGGGAATAGTGTTAGACAACACTCTAGCCATACAGGCTCACTTAATCCAAATATATCCACTTAATCCATTTAGACAGTAGACTGGCCCCGAGACACTAAGTCAACCGAGCTCTAGCAGTCTGACTGCCAGTGTGATTGGCCCCGAGACACTAAGTCAACCGAGCTCCAGCAATCACACCCAGATCACATCTCACACATTAATAATCATAATCAATCAATATCCATAAGTAGGTTAGTAATATAGCCTAAATACTATAGGCGTATCAGTACGTACTCGATCCTAGTGCTGCCCATTAGGTAGCACGTTCTATCGATATCCTTCATTAATGAATATAAAACATTCATTCACAAATAATGATGCATGAAATTCAATAAAATATCAACATAAACCATATATATACTAGAAATATACCAAAAGTAAACCATGTATATTTCGAGTATATATACGTCAAATGAATCCAATTAAATCATAAATTAAGCTCGAAATATATTTAAAAACATTTTAAATATATTTTATTAACAAAACATGTATACAATTTATTATATACCAAAAATAACCCAAAATAAACTAAATATAAACTTAAGAAATAATCAAATCATTTATGCATATTTAATCAAAATAAAACATGCATTTCTAAATCATGCATCCTAAGCATATATATATATATATATATATATATATATATAATAGCAACTTACAAATTAGTGCGCTCCACGAGATGGGTCCGATGGGCCTGATCCACTAGGCCTCGGTCTCGACGCAACTAAACAAACAATAACGACAGAAATCAGAATAACCCTAACAGAAAATCCTAGAAACTCGATCTAGAATATTAAACACAGAAACAGAATTAGGGTTCGACTGGATATCACGTTTTACGAGAATTATATCAAAAGAGTAGAGCCGACCCTGTAAGGAAATACACTTCGAAGAACTACACAGAGCACAATCAAAATCCCACGGTCGGACTCCAAACTATAGTCCACCGACCGGGGTCCACAATCACATAATAATTTCAAAAATACCAAAAATATCCTTATAACATAGAAATTCATTTTATAAGTAGAAATTACATAATTAACCTTAAAACACAGTAAAAACCAATAAAAACTCATTTTATTAGTAAAACCGTATATTATATATATAATTGAAAATAATTCACGAAAAATAGTTTTAATTAGTTAAAAATACTAAATAATTTTTAGAAATCATTTTTATACTTTAAATAACTATTAAAACCACTTAAATTACATTTTTAGCCAATTTAGGGTAAAATTACCAAAATGCCCTTATATATATAACTATACTATAATTACTTCAAAAATTCACCAAAAATTATACAATTATCCAAAAATTAATTTTATCAACATATTTATCAATAATATTAATAATTAAACTCAATTAACCAATTAAATTCAACTAAAAACATAATTAACCCTAATTTCCCAAATTTACATAAACTTCAATAATTCAAAATAAATACTTAGAAAATTCATAAAAATTTGAAATAAATTCCAATAATTCATTTCAACACCTAATTTAACCATAAAACACAATTTCATAATTTATTTAATTAATTTCCGAAAATTAGAAAATAATATTAAAATATTCAAAAATACCCAAAAATCCAAATAATCTCTAAAAATTCCAAAAAAATTCATACATGTAGATTAAGCTACTAGGAACAACATTTGTGAAGGGATTTTTCATGAATCAATCAATTTGAAGCTCAAAAAAATCAAAAACCCTAATATGGCCGAATTGGAAAAATTCAAAACTAAGCAAATCTAGACCATTTAATCTCAAACCAAAGCTAGAATCACACTCACCGGAGCTCAGGGAGAAGAAAGAGACCGGCGGTGTCGAAAACGGTGGCCGAAATCGTCGTCGACGACGAGAAGCTCAACTTGCTGCCATGGCGGATTCCGGGCGTTCCAGCGGGCTTTCGGTGGCCTGGTCACATCGGAGAGGAAGAGGAAGGAAGGGGAAGAAGGTTGGTGGCAGCGAAGGGCGGTCCGGCATGCTGGAATGGGAGGTGCAGTGAGGGTAGGCGTCGGGAGAGAAGAAGGGAGAGGGAGGGGCAATTCGGTAATTTTCCAAAATTTTTGGTTTTTGATGTATTATATGTATATGTATATACTTTATACTATATATTAAATAATATTAAATTACACACATTAAATATACACTACACACATAATTTAATATTTTAATAATTTATACTAAATAAAAATAATTAAATAACAATAAAACTAATAAACAATTAATAAAATATTAGGGTAATATTAATTAAACCCTAATTAAATAAATAAGTACACGTAGGCTTTATTTAGTATTTTAAAAATACGTATGAGTTCATGCAAGTTCGAAAATATATTTAAAATAATTAATAATAAATTATTTACGTGAAAATTTCCCCGAAAATGAAAGTTCCGGGAAAATTTTACGTAAAGCACTGTAAATAAGACATAGTAATTAAAATAGGTTTTAAATTCATATCAACCCGTAAAAATATCGTAATATATACACAAAAATTATTAACACTGCATATCCCGGTACAGTGTAAAAATATTTTAAAAACACGGGATATTATAGTTAGAGCTCAAACCGAAGCTTGAATCAAGATCACAGAAGCTTGAGGAGCTCAAGGACACCGAAAACACGAAGAATGATGGCCGGAGGAGGAAGAACGACGGGAAGCTTGAGTTTCGGCAACTCAAGCTATTTCCGGCCAAACTCAACGGGAAAGGGAGCTGCTGGCGGGGGGAATGGCTGAGGACGAAGGTGGCACGCCGGGAGGCACACTGACGGCAAGAGAACAGCGTGACAGGCGGTGGGTGAGGGACGGGACGACTGGAGAAGATGGAGGAGGGATCGGGGGCATGAATTGTAATTTTTGCAAAGTTTATATATATATATATATATATATATATATATATATATATATATATATATAACTTTAATAATTTATATTAAAATATATTAATATAATATTTAGAAAAATCACACACCACATGTTTAAAATACACAATATATATATACACACATACACATGTTAATTGAATAATAACTATATAACATATACATACATAATTTAAATAATTATTAAACCCTAAAATAATTAAATATAAGAATGTGTATATATATATATATATATATATATATATATATATATATATATATATATATATATATATATGTATGTATGTATATGTATTTTAATATGACAATTAAAATAATGCATGGATTCATGCAAATTCATAAATTTATTTAAAATAATTAATATTAAATTATTTATGTGTCAATTTCCCCGAAAATACAATTCCCGGGAAAATTTTACGTAAAGCACTTAAAATAATATAAACAATAAAAATTAGTTTTAATAAATTAGTTTTGCATATCCCGATGCAGTATTAAAATATTTAAAAACTCGGGATATTACAAAAATAATAAGTTCCAAAATAATATATTTACATAGAAAATTCAATTAAATATAAAATAATAATAATTAATCACAAAATAGTAAAATAATTAAATTAAACTTTTAAAAATTATTAACACTGCATATCTCATTATTTAATAAAATAATTTAAAAACCAGGATTATCATAGTCTCCCCTCCTTATAAGAATTTGTCCCCAAATTCCAAGAAAAGAACAGACAAGAATCAAGGAGGAAAGAGATACGGGTAAGAAGCTCGTATCTCAACTTTAGTGTCCCAAGTAAGCTCTTTCATGTTGTTGCTTCGCCACAATATCTTGACTATCAGAAATTGGTTCGAACATAACTATCGAGCTTGATAATCTACAATCGCCACTAATTCCTTCTTGAATTTTTGATCTTTGTTCACTTCTACATTGTCCGGCTGCAACACGTGGGAAGGGTCCGAAATACACTTTCTTAGCATCGAGACATAGAACACTGGATGCACTTAGAATAAATTTAGAGGCAAAGCCAACTGATGTGCAACCATACCACGTCTCATCGTTCCATTCTTCAGGGACACCTTCAAAATTACAGTCTTCGATGTAAAACTCCATATCTCTGCGTCTTTGATCTGCATTGCTCTTCTGCCTGCTAGCTGTGGTCTCTAATCTTTTTCTAATCACATCAAATTTCTTCACTGCATTCTAGACAATCTTAGTGTCACAATCCAAAACAGGGGCCATGACCGGCGCTAGGGAATGGGAATTCTTTCGAATTTGAAACCCGTAGCAAGCCTTAAAATAAAATAAAACATGCAATAATAATAATAACATAAATAATAAATTATGCAGCGGAAATAATATCATAAATAATTAAATAATAATCCACCACGGGATTTAAAACAACAACTCATCTCATATATATAAATAAACTTTTAATACAAATCCAGTTCAAATATTTTAAGTATATAACTCATACAAATATAATACAACATCCTTTTATAATTTTACAACTACTGCAGTGTCTAGATTATAAAATAAAACTCAAATAAGCAGTTTACATAGTGAAGTCGGGGCGGAAAAAATTCATCGTATGGGTCTGCTACTGAGGTCTGAAGACGATGACTCTCTTGAAAAATAGTCAACGAAGGGGAGTCAGACCTCACTGAGTGAATTGTTATAATATATATACATGCATACTAAATGACAATGCACACAGTCAAAAGTATATATAATACGTATGTATACAAGCAAATACACACATATGCAAAAAAATCATTTTATATATTTTTATTGAAAATCACTGTTTATGAAGGATCAAATAGAACCCTAGAAAATTGCAACCTCAAAACAGTGTTAGACAATACTCTAGCCATACAGGCTCACTCATTCCAAATATATTCACTTGTTCCATTTGGACAGAAGATTGGCCCCGAGATACTAAGTCAACGAGCTCCAGCAGTCTAACTGTCAGTGTGATTGGCCCTGAGACACTTGGTCAACCGAGCTCCAGCAATCACACTCCCAAATCATATCTCACATCACATAAATCAATCCATCCAATATCCACAAACGGTTAGTAATGAAACCTAAATGCTATCAGCGTACCGGTATGTACTCGGTCCTAGTGCTGCCCACTAGGTAGCATATTCTATTGATATCCTTCATTTTAAATATAAAACATACATTCATAAATAAATGATGCATGAATTCAAAATAAATAACAACATAAATGATATATATACTAGAAATATACCAAAAATAAACCAGGTATATTTCGAGTATATATACGTCAAATAAATCCAATATAATTGTAAAATAGACTAAATATATATTTAAAAACATTTTAAATATAAATGTTTAATAAAGCATGCATATAATTTAAAATATATCAAAAATAAACCAAAAATAAACTAAAAATAAACTTAAGTACTAATTAAATCATTTATACATATTTAATCAAAATAAAACATACATTTCTAAAATCATGCACCCTAAAACATATATATATATATATATATATATATAAAATAACAACTCACTATTTATTACGCTCCTCGAGATGGGTCCGACGGGCCTGGTCCACTAGGCCTCGGTCTCGATGCAACTAAACAAACAAACGACAACAGGCATCAGAATAAAACTAACAGAAAATTTTAGAAACTCGATCTAGAATACTAGACACAGAATTAAAATCAAAATTCAACCAGACATCATGTTTTACGAGAATTCTATAAAAAATTCGGCAGAACCTCCCCTGTAAAATGAACATCTCTCTCTCAAAGAGTAGAGTTGGCCCTGCAAAGAAACACACTTCAAGATAGACACAGAATTCAAAACCAAAACCCCTCGGTTGGACTCCAAACTACAATTCACCGACCGAGGTCCACAATTCATAGAATATTACAAAAATACCAAAAATGCCCTTATATAATAAAAATACATTTGATAAATCAAAATTACATAATTAACCCTAAAACACATTAAAAACTAATGAAAACTCATTTTATTAGAAAAATCGTATATTATATATATAATTTGAAAATAATTTACGAAAAATAGTTTTAATTAGTTAAAAATACTAAATAATTTTTAAAAATCATTTTTATGCCCTAAATAACTATTAAAATCAATTTAATTACATTTTTAGCCAATTTAGTGTAAAATTACCAAAATACCCCTATATATATAAATTTGGTAAAATATATAAAAAAATTCACCAAAAATAGTATAATTATTAAAAATTAATTTTCTCAACATATATTTCAATAATATCAATAAATATACTCAATTAACCAATTAATTTCAATTAAACACATAATTAACCCTATTTTTCAAAATTACATAAACTTAATAAATTCCAAATAAATATATAAAAATTCACAAAAATTAAAAATAAATTTTTATAATTCATTTCAACACCTATAATTACCATAAAACACAATTTCATAATTTAATTAATTAATTTTCAAAAATTAGAAAATATTAATAAAATAATCAAAAATACCCAAAAATCAAAATAAATTCTAAAAATTCTAAAAAAAATTAAGGCATGTATCTTGAGCTTCCAGGATCAAAGTTTTTGAAGGAAGTTTTCATGAATCAATCAAATTGAAGCTCAAAAAAATAAAGAACCCTAATAGGCTGAATTTGCAAAATTGAAACCTAGGGAAATCTAGACCATTTTAAGTGAAACAAAGCTTGGAATCACACTCACCGGAGCTCAATGAGAAGATAGAGACTGGTGGCGTCAAATTTGGTGGCCAGAAACTGCTTGATCGGAGCTTGATCAATTTTTAGCTTCTTTGAGAAAAATCGGTCAAAACTTACCGAAAATGGGTGCTTCAGGCATCGGGAATGGCTAGAAAGGGAGGAGGAAGGATGAGAGGCACACCAACAGTAAGAAAACTAGCTAGAAATGGCCAAAAATGGTGGAAGCCGATCAGGAGGGAAGAAGGAGAAGAGAGGGGCAAAATCGTAAATAAAGCAAACTTTATAATTTTGTTATATAATAATGTATATATATATATATATATATATATATATATATATATATATATATATCCACACTATATTATAATATTATATATATTCCCACACACAAATAATACTCACCACATAATTAATTTAATATATTTAATAATTTATACACTTATAATTAATTAATTAATATTAAAACTAAATAATAAAAATTAAGGTAATTAATTAAACCCTAATTTAATTTAAATAAATACACATATATACAATTTATTTAGCACTTAAAAATTATATATGAGTTCATGTAAATTCGTAAAACTAGTCAAAATAAATAGTATTAAATTATTTACGTGTCAATTTCCTCGAAAATAAAATTCTCGAAAAAATTTTACGTAAAGTACTTAAAATAATTAAGAATAATTAAAATAACTTAATAATTATCAAACATATTAAAATAATCATAAATCATAAATATATATACAAAAATTATTAACACTACATATCCCGATGCAGTATAATAATATTTTAAAAAACTCGAGATATTACACTCAGGTCTAAATAAGACTTTCCTCCATACAAGCGTCATGTGGTGTCATTCTAATACTGCCATGGTAGCTCTTATTATAAGCTAACTCCACAAGTAGAAAATAATCAATCCAACTACCTCCCACATCCAAAACACACATCTCAATAAATCTTCCATTGTTTGGATCGTCTTCTCATACTGACTATTTGTTTGAGGATGAAAAGCAATACTGAAATCTAACCTGGTGCCCATCGCTTCCTATAACTTTTGCCAAAATCGAGAGGCAAATGTTGTACCTTTACCATATACAATGGACACAGGTATTCCACACAGGCACACAACGTGCTTCATGTATAGCTTAGCCAACTTAGCTACTGATAAATGGCTTCACAAGCAAGAAATGTGCAGACTTAGTCAACCTGTCCATAATCACCTAGATGGAATCGTATCCATCCTTGGAACGAGGTAAACCAACCACAAAATTTATAATAATTCTCTCCCATTACCACCCAAAGTTCAAAAGAGATCAAAACTTCCTAGAAGACTTCTGATGTTCAGCTTTCACCGGCTAGCAAATTAAACACTTAGACATACAATCAGTCACATCTTTGTTTAATCCAACCCACTAGTACTGATCCTGAATACTGTGATACTTCTTGGTAACATTTGGATATACACTGCAAGTTCATTCTACAGCTTGTATAGAATCTCTTTCTCAGATTACAATATCAACCCTACACAATTAACTTGTGCATCTCTTCTCGACGGATCATTCTATGGTGAAATGTCATGATGACATGCTATGATGAATGTTATGATGAAATGCTGGAATGAAATGTCATGATGAAATGCTGTAATGAGATGCTATGATGATATGATGAAATGCTATAATGATATAAGGTCTTCTCTAGCACTTGAAAACTATTCTAACAAATATCTGTTCACACAAACTTCACATTATTCTGAGTTACGCGGGTCATAGGAGCTGCAATTCTAAAGAATTCTGTTCAGATTTCCTATGATACCCAGTTAAAACCAGAAAATTGCAAATCTCAATAGATTTAGTCAGTCTGGACCACTATGATACTGGTTTGATCTTTTATGGATCAACTTGAATACTATCCTTAAATGCCACACTTCTAAGAAAAATAATACTCTCCACCCAATGATCACACTTCCTGAATTAAGCATAAAGCTGACATTCTGTAATATCTCGTGTTTTTAAATATTTTAATACTGCATCGAGATATGCATTGTTAATAATTTTTGTATATATATATATGATATTTCATGAGTTGTTATTTAAATAAAATTGATTTTTAATTATTTTATGTTATTTTAAGTGCTTTATGTATAATTTTCCCGGGACTTTCACTTTCGGGAAAATTGACACGTAAACTATTTATTATTAATTATTTTAAATAGATTTCCGCATTTGCATGAATTCATATACATTTTTAAAGTACTAAATAACGTATATATGTGTATTTATTTATTTAATTAGGGTTTAATTAATTACCCTAATTTATTATTATTATTATTATTTATTAATTAATTAGTTTTCATATTATTTAATTATTTTTAGTGTATAAATTATTAAAAATATTAAATTGTGTGTGTGGAGAATATTTATTGTCCATATAATATTATATATTAAAATAATATAAAGTATATATATATATATATATATATATATATATATATATATATATATATATATATATACATACATATACATATAATATTTATCAAAATATAAAGTTTGATTTATTTACGGTTGTCCCATTGAAGCTTCTTCCTTTTCCCAATCGTCTTCCCCACTCCTCCGGCCATTGTCACGCCATTCCCTTGCCGTCGGTGTGCCACCTCCTTCCTCCAACTGTTCCACCGCGAACAGAGCCCATTTCCGACATCGGGAAGCTCGTTTTGGTCGGAGAAGCCAAAACTTGAGTCACCGTCGTTCACAGCATTTTCGCCCACCATTTTTGACACCGCCAGTCTCTTTCTTCTCCTTGAGCTCTGGTGAGTGTGATTCTAAGCTTTGTTTCACTTAAAATGGTCTAGATTTGCCTAGGTTTCGATTTTGCAATTTCGGCCACTTAGGGTTTTCAAATTTTTTTGAGCTTCAATTGATTGATTCATGAAAAATTATTTAATAAATGTTGATCCTAGTAGCTTAATCTTCATGTGTGAATTTTTGTAGAATTTTTGGAATTTATTTTGATTTTTGGGTATTTTTGAATATTTTATTATTATTTTCTAATTTTTCAAAATTAATTAATTAAATTATGAAATTGTGTTTTATGGTAACTATAGGTGTTGAAATGAATTATAGAAATTTATTTAGAATTTTTGTGAATTTTTATGTTTTTTTTTTTAATTTATTTAGTTTATGTAATTTTGGAAAAATGGGGTTAATTGTGTTTTTAATTGAAATTAATTAGTTAATTGAGTTTAATTATTGATATTATTGATAAATATGTTGAGAAAATTAATTTTGTGCAATTATATTATTTTTGGTGAATTTTTGAATTAATTTTAGTATATTTATATATAGGGGTATTTTGGTAATTTTATCCTAAATTGGTTAAAAATGTAATTAAATCGCTTTTAATAGTTATTTAAGGTATAAAAATGATTTCTAAAAATTATTTAGTATTTTTAATTAATTAAAACTATTTTTCATGAATTATTTTCAAATTATATATATAATATACGATTTTTCTAAATAAATGAGTTTTATCGGTTTTTAATGTGTTTTAGGGATAATTATGTAATTTCTACTTATAAAATGTATTTTTAGTATATAAGGGTATTCTCGGTATTTCTGTAATATTCTGTGATTATGGATCTCGATCGGTAAACTGTAGTTTGGAGTCCGACCGAGGGATTTTGGTTGTGATTCTGTGTCTATTTTTTGAAGTGTGTTTCTTTGCAGGGCTGGCTCTACTCTTTGAGTAGAGAGATGTCCATTTTTCAGGGGAGGTTCTGTCGGATTTTTGGTAGAATTCTCGTAAAACGTGATGTCCGGTTAAACCCTAATTCTGATTCTGTGTCTAATATTCTAGATCGAGTTTCTAGGATTTTCTGTTAGGTTTATTCTGATGTCTGTTATTTTTTTATATGTTTAGTTGCACCGAGACCGAGGCCTAGTGGACCAGGCCTGTCTGACCCATATCGAGGAGCGCACTAAGTGTGAGTTACTATGCTATATATATATGCTTTAGGGTGCATGATTTAGAAATGTGTGTTTTATTTTGATTAAATATGCATAGAAAATTTAATCAGTACTTAAGTTTATTTTTAGTTTGTTTTTGGTTTATCTTCGATTTATTTTTGGTATATTTTAAATTTTATGCATGCTTTATTAAACATTTATATCTAAAATGTTTTTAAATATATATTTAGTTTATTTTACAATTATATTGGATTTATTTGACGTATATATACTCAAAATATACCTGGTTTACTTTTGGTATATTTCTAGTATATATATATAGTTTATGTGGTTATTTTATTCAATTCATGCATCATTTACTTTTATAAATGTATGCTTCATATTTTAATGAAGGATATCAATAGAACGTGCTACCTAGTGGGCAGCACTAGGACCGAGTACGTACCGGTACGCATATAGTATTTAGGCTATATTACTAACCTATTTGAGGATATTGATTGGATATGATTATTTGATGTGTGATATGATTTGGGAGTGTGATTACTAGAGCTCAGTTGACCAAGTGTCTCAGGGCCAATCATACTGATAATCAGATTGCTGGAGCTCAGTTGACTTAGTGTCTCGGGGCCAGTCTACTGTCCAAATGGAACAAGTGAGTATATTTGGAATAAGTGAGCATGTATGGCTAGAGTGTTGTCTAACACTATTTTGAGGTTACGATATTCTAGGGTTCTATTTGATCCTTCATAAACGGTGATTTTCAATGAAAATATATAAAAAATGATTTTATTGCATTTGTGTGTATTTGCTTATATACATACATATTATATATATATTGTTGACTATATGCATTGTCATTTAGTATGCATGTATATATATTATAGTAATTCACTCAGTGAGGTCTGACTCCCCTCCATTGACTAGTTTTCAGGAAAGTCATCTTCCTCAGACCTCAGTAGCAGGCCTGTACGCCGGATTTCTTCTACCCCGGCTTCATTATGTAAACTGCTCACCTAAGTTCTATTTTTATAATCTAGACATTGTAGTAGTTATAAATAAATTATGGTTTTATGTATTATAATTGTGTGAGTTATGTATTTTAAGAATTTGAACTGGATTTGTATTAAAGAGTTTATTTATATATGAGATAAGGATTATTATTTTGATATTTATGATTTTATTTTGCTGCATAGTATTTTTCTTAATTATGTTGTTATTATTTCTATTGCATGTTTTATTTTATTTTTAGGCTTGCTACAGGTTCCGGATTTGAAAGAATTCCCGTTCCCTAGCGCCGGTCATGGCCCCTGTTTTAGGTCGTGACACATTCTCTTAGTGTATGTAGTATGATCCTCAAGTGATATATGTGCCCTTTCATTCACTTCGAATACGCTAGTATATCATTAATGAAGACTACTATAAACTGATCCATAACTAATAATAACCCGACTTTAAATCAATCTTAGAAAAGAACTGTGCACCTTGTAGTTGATCAGATAGGTCATCTATCCTCGAAAGAGGATACTTGTTCTTCACTGTTATCTTGTTCAGCTCTCTATAGTCAATGCACAGTCTCAGGGTACCATCTTTCTTCTTCACCATCAGGACTAATGCACCCCAAGGAGAAACACAAGGTCTGACAAAACCCTTGTCTAATAGATTTTATAATTGCTCCTACAGCTCTACTAGAGCCATTTTGTAGGGCTACATTAAAATAGGAGCTACATCAGGAACCATATCGATACAAAATTCAATTTATGTGAGGTGGTAAATCTGGCAACTCATTAGGAAACTCACAAGCAATTAGAACATCTGTGAGAGACAACTTCTCCACTGAAGTATCCCTAACTAGAGCCAAGTATTCCTAACAACCCTTCCTCAGCATCTTCCTAGCAGTGATAGTGGAGATAAGATTATGAGGTGTAAAACTCTTATCACTAACAAACTTAAACTCTTCTTCATCAGGAATTCTAAAAATTACCTCTTTACTCCGATAATCAACCACTGCATAGTGCTGAAACAACCCTTTTTACATCTTACCAAGATCAATTACACCCAAAAGATTGAATTCACAATAACTCTCTAAATCTCAATTTTTGGTTCAGAGGCCCACATATATATCAAACTTAATCTTGTAACACACAGTTCCACCAGTCTCCTCTTATATTGTATCACGTCTTCAACATGACATATTAGATTGAAGAGTTTATAGGTAATCTTCTCAACTGATTGCTGTAATATCCCGAGTTTTTAAATATTTTTATACTGCATCGGGATATGCAATGTTAATAATTTTTGTATATATTTATGACATTTTTTATGAGTTTGTAATCTATTTAAAGCTAATTTTAATTATTTTATATTATTTTAAGTACTTTACGTAAAATTTTCTTGGGAATTATATTTTCGGGGAAATTGATACGTAAATAATTTAATATTAATTATTTTGACTATTTTTACTAACTTGCATGAACTCATATATAATTTTTAAAGTGCTAAAATAAAATTTATATATGTGTATTTATTTAAATTAATTAGAGCTTAATTAATTTCCTTAATTTTATTGTTTAGTTTTAATATTAATTAATTAATTTTAAGTGTATAAATTATTAAATATAATAAAATATTTGTGTGGTCAGAATTAATTGTGTGTGGGAATATATATATTATTATAATATAAGTGTGGATATATATATATATATATATATATATATATATATATATATATATATATATATATATATATACATAATTTATTATCAAAATTATAACGTTTGCATTATTTACCAAAATGCCATTGTCTCCTTCATTTTTCCTCCCGATCGGTTTCCTCCATTTTCGGCCATTTCTAGCTGATTTCTTTGCCGTAGGTGTGCCTCTCATCCTTCCTCCTCCCTTGCCAGCCATTCCTGATGCCTGAATCACCCTTTTTCGGCGTGTTTTGAAAGATTTTTCTCAAAGAAGCCGAAAATTGATCAAGCTCCGATCAAGCCATTTTTGGCCACCAAATTCGACGCCACTAGTCTCTATCTTCTCCTTGAGCTCCAGTGAGTGTGATTCCAAGATTTTTTTCACTTCAAATGGTCTAGATTTCCCTAGGTTTCAATTTTTCAATTTCGGCCATTTAGGGTTTCAAAATTTTTTTAGCTTCAATTGGATTGATTCATGAAAACTTCCTTCACAAACTTTAATCCTAGAACCTCAATCTACATGCTGTAATTTTTGTAGAATTTTTGGAATTTATTTTGATTTTTGGGTATTTTATTAATATTTTTTAATTTTTGAAAATTAATTAATTAAATTATGAAATTGTGTTTTATGGTAATTATAGGTGTTAAAATGAATTATAGAATTTTATTTGTAATTTTTGTGAATTTTTATATATTTATTTTGAATTTATTAAGTTTATGTAATTTTGAAAAATAGGGTTAATTATGTGTTTAATTGAAATAAATTGGTTAATTAAGTATATTTATTGATATTATTGAAATATATGTTGAGAAAATTAATTTTGACTAATTATATTATTTTTGGTGAATTTTTGGATTTATTTTAGTATATATATATAGGGGTATTTTCGTAAGTTTACACTAAATTGGCTAAAAATGTAATTAAATCGGTTTTAATAGTTATTTAAGGTATAAAAATGATTTCTACAAATTATTTAGTATTTTTAACTAACTAAAACTATTTTTCGTAAATTATTTTCAAATTATATATATAATTTATGATTTTCTAAATAAATGAGTTTTTATCAGTTTTTAATGTGTTTTAGGGTTAGTTATGTAATTTGGACTTATAAAATGTATTTTTATTATATAAGGGCATTTTTGGTATTTTGTGAATATTCTGAGAATTGTGGACCTCCGTCGGTGAATTGTAGTTTAGAGTCCGACTGAGGGGTTGTGATTGTGAATTTTGTGTATTTTGAAGTGTGTTTCCTTACAGGACCGGCTCTACTCTTTGAGTATAGAGACGTCCATTTTACAGGGGAGGTTCTGTCGAATTTTTTATAGAATCCTCGTAAAACGTGATGTCCGGTCGAATTCTTATTTTAATTCTATGTTTAGTATTCTAGATCGAGTCTTTAAAACTTCTATTAGATTTATTCTGATATTCTGTGGTCGTTTGTTTATTTAGTTGCACCGAGATCGACGCCTAGTGGATTAGGCCGTCGGACCCATTTCGAGGAGCGCAATAAATAGTGAGTTGTTATTTTATATATATATGCTTTAGGATGCATGATTTAGAAATGTATGTTTTATTTTGATTAAATATGCATAAATGATTTAATTAGTACTTAAGTTTATTTTTAGTTTATTTTTGATTTATTTTTGGTTTGTTTTTGATATATTTTAAATTATATGCATGCTTTATTAAACATTTATATTTAAAATGTTTTTAAATATATATTTAGTTTATTTTACAATTATATTGGATTTATTTGACGTATATATACTCGAAATATAACTGGTTTATTTTTGGTATATTTATAGTATATATAACATTTATGTTGTTACTTTATTTCGAATTCATGCATCATTTATTTATGAATGTATGTTTTATATAATAAATGAAGGATATCAATAGAAAGTGCTATCTAGTGGGCATCACTAAGACCGAGTATATACCGGTACGCTGATAGCATTTAGGCCATATCACTAACCTATTTGTGGATATTGATTGGATATGATTATTTGATGTGTGATATGATTTAGGAGTGTGATTGTTGGAGCTCGGTTGACCAAGTGTCTCGGGGCCAATCACACTGACAGTCAGACTGCTGGAGCTCGATTGACTTAGTGTCTTGGGGCTAGTCTAATGTCCAAATGGAATAAGTGAATATATTTGGAATAAGTGAGCCTGTATGGCTAGAGTGTTGTTTAACACTGTTTTGAGGTTGCGATTTTCTAGGGTTCTATTTGATCCTTCATAAATAGTGATTTTCAATAAAAATATATAAAATGATTTTATTGCATCTGTGTGTATTTGCTTGTATACATACATATTATATATACTTTTGACTGTGTGCATTGTCATTTAGTATGCATGTATATATATTATAGCAATTCACTCAGTGAGGTCTGACTCCCCTCCGTTGACTATTTTTCAGGAGAGTCATCATCATTAGACCTCAATAGCAGACCCATACGCCGAATTTCTTCTACCCCAGCTTCATTATGTAAATTGCTTACCTGAGTTTTATTTTATAATCTAGACACTGCAATAGTTGTAAAATTGTTAAAGGGATATGTATTATGTTTTTGTGAGTTATGTACTTCAAATATTTGAACTGGATTTGTATTAAAAGTTTATTTTTATATATGAGATGAGTTGTTGATTTAAATCCCGTGGTGGATTATTATTTAATTATTTATGATATTATTTCTGCTGCACAATTTATTATTTATGTTATTATTATTGCAAGTTTTATTTTATTTTAAGGCTTGCTACAGGTTTCAGATTCGAAAGAATTCCCGTTCCCTAGCGTCGGTCATGACCCCTATTTTGGGTCGTGACAATTGCTCTTCCCTTACTTTGTGCAATAGCTGATACAGGTAATTATCCTTCCTTAAAGGTGGATGGAAGCATCTTAGAAATCCCTCTTTAACTCAAGTTATGTGTTGCAGTCAGAACTGACAACTTCACCATAAAGAGTACAAGAGTGTTTCATCTTCATTAGACATTTTCCAATTCCCTCGTCAAAGCATATTCAAACATCTGTCAAACTTGACTAAATGCTATCAAGCTCTTATTAATCTCGACTATCATCACCCCAATTGCTGCAAGTTCAAATTTAAAAGGAATGCTTGTATTGCTTACAATGATAACCCTTGAGTTACAGTTGCCTCTAACCTACCCCTATACTAAATAGGTGTAATAGGGCTGAAACTATAACCACAACTTGAACTTGAAAAGACTATTTATCTATATTGTCTCTGTAGAAGAAACAATTCATATTCACCATGCTAAAAAGATATGGAAACTCAACAGGATTCAGAATATGGAACATCCGCAGAATTAACATATCTCGAGTTCTCGATAGAAATAGAAATTACATCTACTGTACGATCGAAGGTATTGACACTGTACCCTATGAATCTCCTGTTACAGAAGCAACATCATTGCAATGCTAAGCTCTAGCTCCTCATTCAGTTGTTCCTGTTGTCAACAGCAATCATCAGGCCTTCTAAGTCCATCTCTACCCCTACGCCTAATAGGCTGCACAAGGGGTAGAACCTCATGCTTAGAAGGTCAACTATCATTGATCTCATTGATCGATGGAGCGACTCACGCTCGAGGCAATCAGTAAGGAACAAAAACAAATAAATAGTTCAAATAATCACAAACATCAACAGACACCTTAACGGTTATGCGGAATTCCTAATGCAAGGAAGACTTTGCGAAGACATGACCGAACCTAATTTAATCGCAGTAGTTTCAAAGAACACACGACTCGTCAACCTAGGTCCACATCTCTAAACATAGGCTCTGATACCAACTTTGTCACGACCTAAACTAAGAGTCATGACCGGCGCTAGGGAACGTGTCACGACCCAAAACAGGGGCCATGACCAGCGCTAGGGAATGAGAATTCTTTCGAATCCGGAACCCGTAGCAAGCCTAAAAATAAAATAAAACATGCAATAATAATAACAATATGTAATGCAGCGAAAATAAAAAAATCATAAATATCAAAATAACATTTCCACCAACTGGATTTAAATTAAATACTCATCTCATATATATATAATCTCTTTTAATACAAATCCAGTTCAAATATAATACAAAATCTCTTTAAATATTTAATGACTACTTCAGTGTCTAGATAAAATAAACCTAAGACTCAGATAAGCAGTTTACACAAAGAAGCTGGGGCGGAAGAAATCCGGCGTACAGGCCTGCTACTGAGGTTTGAAGAAGAAGATTCTTCTGAAAAAATTAGTCAACGGAGGGGAGTCAGACCTCACTGAGTGAATTACTATAATATATATACATGCATGCTAAATGACAATGCATACAGTCAACAATATATATCTAATATGTATATATACAGGCAAATACACACAGATGCAATAAAATCATTTTATATATATTTCATTGAAAATCATCGTTTATGAAGGATCACATAGAACCCTAGAATATCGCAACCTTAAACAGTGTTAGACAACACTCTAGCCATACAGGCTCACTTATTCCAAATATATCTACTTATTCCATTTGGACAGT
>CANTUR010001399.1:0-45985 GCA_947683625.1 Mallotus nudiflorus | reverse complement strand
AATGAGAAAATTAAAAGAATTTTTTACAAGAATTAAATAGAAGGTGAGAAGGAAGAATGAAGAACATAAAGATTTAAGGAGTTCGGATTCAACAACAATCTTATGTCTCCACCTAACTTATCCTCAATTTAGGATTTTCAATTACCCACAATCTTATTCACATGATTGAGATTATACAAGAGTTTTATGGCTTACTCTTATAACCTTACAACATGAGTTTTCAAGGCTCACTCAAAAAACCAAAACCCAAGTGTTTCAATGGACAACACTTAAACCAATTCCTTTAGAAATAAATCTCACTTCCTTTCTAATCTAACCCAAGATTTAAGATGAAGAGAAATTCTATTTCTAATACACATCCAACTCTCATAAGAGTTATACAAATAAAGAATTGTTTAAGAGAATTTGAGAGCTTAATGAATGCTTAAGAAATAATGAATGATAAACAAGATGCTTAACTTCCATTCAGCTTTAGAGGTATTTATACGAAAAAATATAGCTATTGGAGGTGCAAATGATGTGTCCAATGTCTATATTTTGAATCATTGAGAGTGATGCTATCAAACAGCTATTCATGGATTGAAATCGTGATTGGCTCCTTAAGAAGTTTGAATTTGCTCACACTTTCTTCATACAAGCTATAGATATTTGAATTATCTTTCGATATCAATTTTAATCATATAAATTGGAATTCTGTAGCTCAAGATATGTCTAAAATACTAAGGGTTTTGCAATCTGTAATGCAGACTACAATCAGACAGCTATACCTAAATTGAAGCCATGATTTGTTCTTGAATAAATTTTAATTTTCCTATACTTTCTTCATGAAAGCTATAGATATTTGAATTATATTTCCATATAATTTTGAATCACTGAAATTGGACTTCTGTAGCTTAGGATATGTCCAAAATACTAAAAGCTATGCAATCTAAAATGCAGAATACTGTCGAATAGCTATACAAAAGTTGAAGACGTGATTTGATCCTGAAGAAATTTGAATTTTCCCATAATTTCTTCATTAAAGTTGTAGATATTTGACTTATCTTTTCATATCATTTTGAATCACCTTAATTGGAATTCTTTAACTCAAGATATGTCCAAAATACTAAGAGATGTGCAGTTTGAGATGACACACATATATGTGGATTTCAACTCAAAATTTGCATAACCAAATGAACTTGGATTTTGACAAATAAGCCCAATTAGGAAAGCTCAAGATGTCTACTTCAAATATGAAGAAGCTCATTTTCTTATTTAAGAGCTCTAAAGATGCTAAAAGCTTTCTTGAATCTTGCAGGTTCAATTTTCTCGAAAAGTCAATATTTATCCAAAAGTGTATATGCTTGATATATGTTTGGTATATAATTCACTATGCACTTAATTGAAATTATTAGTATAAAAATTGTTTGTCAAAGTCCAAAATTTAGAGTTTGATCATATAAATGGTCAGCACTTATTTATAATTGAATTTTTTTATAATAGAAAAAATTATTTATAATAGGTTTTAAACCCTAAAGGGTGTAAATTATTATATGTATAACTATTGTATGAATTTCATTTTTTCTTGAAAAGGGCATTCCAAATTTAATTATTTAATTTTACAAAAAATTATGGATATATATATATATATATATATATATATATATATATATATATATATATATATATATATATATATATATATATGTAATTACATATATTAATTATTAATATATTTTCGTAAAAAAATTAAGCCATGATGCAATTCTAACCAATCAATCAAGTAAATAGTTGGAATTTTTCATTTTTGTAGTTAGGGAACAAGAAAAATGAAATATAACTTATTGTATCCCTCTAAATCAAAATAGAATTTTAGTTTAAAAATTGTACTTTTTAATCAATAAAAGTGATTTATCTATTTTTCTTTTTTTTAGTTGAATTCAAAATTGTTCACATTGTATAATCGTCAACTACTGACATTGGTAAATGACCTAGAGCAATTTGATTATAATTTAATTCAATTGGAATGAGAAAATTATGTCTCTATTGTTACAAACATACAATTCATGGAGAGATAAAGAAATAAATGGAGCCAATCGCCTACGTGTTACCATTACAAGTACACGAAAAATGACATATCAATACATATTAATCATAAATGACATGTCAATACATATTAATATAGAATATGTTATGTCAATATATTGTTAACATATATTAAACATTGAAATATATTAATTAAATTATAATTATATATTAATCATAAATTTATATTAATTGTAAATTATATATAAATTATGTTATAAATTATATATTTATTAAATATTAAATTAATTAAATATTAAAATATATTAATTAAATAATAAAAATTTAAAAATATATATTATATATTATATAATATATATTAAAATATATTTATTAAATTATATAATTCCATGGAGATAAGAAAGCGCTTTTAGTTCAGTTCGGTGGAATGTAGATCTCTAAACCCTAATGTTGTATGTTCAAATTCCACAGAGCATAATTATGTTCTTGTTTTGTTAGGTTCAAATTTATATGGAAAAAAATAAAAAAGCAATATGATTTTGGTCCATAAATCTAAGAAATAGTGAGAATTCTTGATCTCTCTCAATTCGAAAATCTAGATCGGAATTAATAGTTATATTTTGCGAAATAAAGGAAAAGGAAGTGAAAGATGAAACATAAATCATGGATCAATTAAGCCTTCTGAGAGACTTAAGAATAAGAAAGAGGTAAATGCCATTAAATAAGGTTTGATCATCCTATTTATGGGATTTCGTAAATATTCCATTAAAAAAAAGGGAGAAAGTTCAAAACAATTGGGATTTTTTTTGGAGATTGGATGTAGTTACTAATTCATGACCTGGCATATACAAAATGAAAACTTCGTTCTCGATTCTACAAGGGTTTTTATGAAAGCCTTTCATTTGCTTCACAAAAAAGCTAATGTATATATATATATATATATATATATATATATATATATGGTGTGTGTAAAAAAATATAAGTCTTGAAAAGTATCACGACCTAAACCCAAAGGTTATAACCGGCACTAGCAAGTCTAAAACATAAAATTCATATAAAACATAATCATCAATTTACCTCATAATTAAAACTTTTTAAAACTTAAGGAGTTGTCCATAAATAATATAATAAAATATTTAAACATATAACCAAAGGACATAATGAGGGTTATAGTTACCATAACACACTACAACGAGAACATACTACTACTACAACGTCTAAGAAATGCAAGGAAATGATAGTTTAAAATTTACATAAGTCAACCTAGTGAAGAATGGGTCCAGTGAAGAGGATGATTGTGGGAGATCTAAAGAGATATACCCTGAAAAATAATTAAAGTGAATTATACCTTACTAAGTGAATTATCATTATATATATACTTGCAATCTAAGGGTATAAGTAACCAAGCACCATAATAATATTTACTTTATATTTATATTTATTTAATTTATACACACATTTCATGCAAGTGCTAGAAAAGAGAATCACATCAATACAACTAGATACAAATGGAGGATCGGAGTAGAAATCTAAGATATCCATAACCTCAATCACTGTACCTCACTAGCTATTAAGCCTTCTTGAATCCAAATAATATTTGTCTTTCTCGATTTGGTAATGGACTGGTCCTAAAACCTTGAAAAGTTAACCAAGTTATCGCAGTTTAGGTACTAGTATTACTAGCCCTGAGATGCTCAAAAGTCAACCGAGTTGCTGCAGCCATACACCTCTCTATATATAAAAATCTCAATGAATCATTTTAACTATATTTCCATCTCATATAATCTCATATCAAATCAAAATTCATGTCCTGCCCATCTAGCGTACTAGTGCACACACAGTCCTAATGTAGCCCATTAGGTAACATATTCTACTACTATCCACCAAAAACATCATATCATAATAACAAAATTGTCAATATATAAACAACATCCAGGAAAGGAACACAATATTCATATATATATATTATATATATATATATATATATATATATATATATATATATATATATATATATATATATATATATATATATATATATATATATATATATATATATGACAATTAAAGGTTTAATGTAGCAAAACATATTCATTTTACATTAACAAGAAAATATATGCATGTTGGGTAATAATTTCTATTTGCAATGCATACACATAGTAATAACTTACATGTGGACTTGCTCATATAGTAATAACTCACACAGTCCTATACTGGAGGACTTGCTCTTGTTGTGGCAATAGGAAAAATAATAAAAGATAAATAGAATTAAAATCCTAACCTTATACATTCTATATTTTTAAGGAAGAGACTCAATCTACAATACTGTACTAATTAAACTTAATAACTAACACATAGCAATGTCATATTTTACTAGAAATCTACCGAATTTAACAAAGGCTTCTCAGTAAAATGAACATTTCTCTACTAAAAGTAGAGTCATTCCTTTACAAAACAACACTTTCATAATCTTCACAATCCAATGACTCAAGTTAGGCCCCTGAACGATACTTTATGCCCAACCGACAACCAACACAGATACACATATAAAAATAATATAATTTTATCAAATTTACTAATGTATCATAAAATAAAATTTAATTAAACTATTACAATTTAAGTCATTTAAATAATTAAAATATAAACAAAATCCATTTTCCATTCCCTGATAAAAATCTCGTTAATAAAATCTATAATCTATTTTTTTATTTTTATAACTAAAATTATTAATAATTATAAATAACTATTTAAAAAATTCAAATGTATAACAAGAATATTAAAGAACTCATTTAAAATTTTTAAAATAATAAAAAAACTCATAATTTATTTCTTTATTTTCTAAATTACTACTGGTTAACTAAAAATTACAATTTACTTATAAACATTTTTTTTATTCTTTTATTATATATGATTCTTAAACATGTCAAATAACTTTAAATTTAATTAAAATTTGAATAAAAATAAAAATATTTTTTTCTCTGAAATATATTTCCATCATAATCTTCCAAAAACTATACCTTAAATTCTACAAGTAATTTCATAAAACTTCTTTATAAAGTTTAATCTATGAAATTTATAGGATTTATTAAAAATAAAAAAATACCTGAGCCATGAACAATAACCCGAGCATCTAAAACCCAAAAATTCCATTAAATTTAGAAATGATGAAAAATATATCAATAGAAAGATATATGAAAAAGCCCTAGAGGGGGGGGGGGGGGGGTTGAATAGGCTATTAAATAAAAATTGAAATTAAAAATAATTCTTTGCAAGAATTGAAAGAATGTTGAGAAGAAAGAATAAGAACACAATGATTTAAGGAGTCCGAATTCAACAACAATCCTACGTCTCCACCTAACTTATCCCCAAGTTAGGATTTTCAATTACCCATAATCTTATTCATAAGATTGAGATTACACAAGAGTTTTATGGGTCACTCTTATAAAATTACAACATGATTTTTCAAAGCTCACTCAAAAAACCAAATCCCAAATGTTTCAATGGACAACACTTAAACTAATTCCTTTGGAAATAAATCTCACTTCCTTACTAATCTATCCCAAGATTTAAAATGAATAGAAATTCTATTTATAACACACAACCAACTTTCATAAGAGTTATAAACAAAGAGTGAATATTGGAGAATTTGAGAGCTTTAATGAATGTTAAGATAGAGAACGATAATAAGCAAAAATGTCTTTACTTTCATTCAGCTCTAGAGGTGTTTATATAGACAAACACTAAAAAATATAGCTATTAGAGGTGTAAATAATGTGTCCAATGTCTATATTTTGAATCAAAAATTTATAATTTTGAGTTATTAAAAGTAATGCTATTAAACTACTATGCACAGGTTGAAACCGTGGTGGGCTATTGGAGACAGTCGAATTTACCCATACTTTCTTCATAAAAAATTTATATATATATAATACGATAATGATAATAGCAATTAAAATTCCTCTTTTTATTGAAATATGGATGCTAATAACCATTTCTATATGCAATGCATACATACAATAATAACTCATAGGTAGAATGTGCTCCTCAATATTGACTCAATTGGCCCTATCCTGAAAGCTCTGCTTTTAGTGCGGCTATGGGAAAATAATTATAAATAAATAATTAATTAGGATTAAAATCCTAATATTATATACTCTAAATTTATAAGGAAAATACTTAATCTAAAACACGATTATAATAAAACTCAAAACTTAACACAAACCTATGTCATATTTTACGAGAAATCTACCGAAAATTTGGCAAAGTCTTCTCTATAAAATAGACATCTTGAAACCATGATTTAATATTAGAGACATTTGAATTTGACTATGATTTCTTCATAAAAGTTCTAGATATTTGATTAGCTTTCCATGTTATTTTGGATCATCTCAATTGGACTTCTATAGCTCAAGATATTTTCAAAATACTAAGAGCTGTGAAATCTAAAATGGCATATGCATATATTGAATTCAACTCAATATTTGCATACCCAAATAAACTCAAATTTTGATAAGTAAGCTCAATTCTAAAAGCTCAAGATGTCTACTTCAAATGTAAAGAAGATAACTTTCTTATTATAAAGATCTAAAGGTGTTAAAAGCCTTATTGAATTTTAGAGGTTAAATTAGCCCAAGGTATTCACACTTCATTTTAACTTCCAATAGGGTCCTAACTTATACACACTGAAACAAACAAATTAAATACTCAAAATTAAGTTTTTTAAGATCAAAGTTAAGACTGATTATTGCTAAGGTCAATATATCAACTCCAATTTCATTTCTCATAACTGCTATAAAGCTTAATTCTCAATTTAAAGAAATTGGTTGGAAACCTTAAAATCATTTTACCTCAAATTGAGGTGTTTGTCAATCTAGATTGGGCAAATTGATATAGGGAAACATTATCCAGAGGAAGATTAACATAACGACACTAGCTGTAAAGGCTGGCGGCATCGAAGGTGGTGGTGGCACCCCTTTCTCTTTTTGGTTGGCTGGAAAACAAAGGAGGAGGAACAAAAATGTTGGCTAACTAGAAAGAGGAGCTGCTAGCATCATCTGGATCTATCAGCATTAAATGGTGGCAGCTAGTGTAGGCAATGATGGTGGCTAGTCAGAATCGGGAGGGAAGAGGAAGAAGGGAAGAAGGAAAGAAAGAGAGAAAGAAAAAGAAAAGTGGAAAGAAAATAAAAGGAGAATATAAATACAAAGTACATATAATAATTTAAAAATAAAAATTCCTCCCAAATTCATACGCTAAAATATATATATAAAAACATACTCTGAATAATTATTATAATTTACTAAAATACTCAGTCAAGAATAATTTTGTAAAAATAATAATTAACACTTTAAAATCTATAATTGAATTTAATAAGTAAAAATATGGATCATTACAATCTTCCCTCCTTACAAAAAATTCATACTTAAATTTTAACAAATAGAAAATAGTACAAGGTTTCACTGAGGAAAAAGATAATGATATACTACTCACATCTCTGCCTCAGTCTCCTGCGTGTGCTCTTTAACATTTTTGTTCCTCCATATGACTTTGACCATAGGAATTTGTTTAGAATGTAATTGACGAACTTGATAATTAACAATTGTAATTGGTTCCTCCTTATAAGTCAAAGCTTCATTCACTTCCACACTTTGGGGCTACAAAATGTGCGAAGGGTCCTGAGCATAAAAACATTAAACACTAGATGCACTTGAGACAAATTTAAAGGTAAAGCCAACCAATAGGCAGCCATACCAACTCGCTCCAAGATCTCAAAAGGCAACCATACTATATATCTTGGTGCCAGTTTTCCTTTCTTGCCAAATCTCATAACACCTTTCATTAGTGATACCTTTAAGAACACATAATCCCTAACTTGGAAGTCCATATCCTTTCACTTTGGATATATATAGCTTTTTTGCCTACTAGCTAATATTTCTAATCTTCTTTTAATCAAAGAAACTTTTTAAATGTATCCTTAATATTTTTTTTCCAATTAGCTCTCTTTCTCTAACTTTATTCCAATATAAGGGGGATCTATACTTTTTTCCATATAAAGCTTCATATAGCACCATCTTAATACTATAGTGATAGCTATTATTATAGATAAATTCTACCAATAGCAAATGATCATCCAACTACCTCCAAGATCCATTACATGCATTCTTAACATATCCTCAAGTGTTTGGATCATTCTCTTAGAGTGACCATCTATTTTGAGGATGAAAAGTAGTGCTAAAAGCAAGTATAATACCTAAAGTTTCCTATAACTTTTACTAAACTGTAAGGCAAACACCAAAATTCTATAAGAAATAATAGAAATAGGTGCCTTATGAAGATACACAATGTGCTTGATGTACAATCTAGCTATTTAGCCACTGAATAAGTAGCTTTAACTGGCAGAAAGTCAGAAGATTTTGTTAACCTATTCACCATTACCCAAATGGAATCGTATCCATCCCTTGAATGAGGTAACCCTATCATAAAATTTATGGTGATTCTCTCCCATTTCCATTCAGAAATCGAAAGAGGTTAAAGTTTTCCCAAAGGTTTCTAGTGCTCTACTTTCACTTGTTGACATGTTAAACACTTGGAAACAAATTCTATTATATCTTTTTACATTCCATCCCACTATTAAATATCCTTTATGTTTGGTACATCTTGGTAGAACTAGGATTTACACTATAAGCTATATAACGAGCTTCCTCCAATATCTCTTCTTTCAAGTTGTCCACACTAGGAACACACAACCTTTAACTAATCCAAATAACACCTTTATCATTAAGATTAAAATTTCCCTTCATGAAATTTCTCCATAAGCTTTACTAAGTTAGAATCTCATCTTTGAGCTGCCTTGATCCTATCCCTCAATATCAATTAAACTTTGAACTGCACTATCAATCCCCCTGACTTAGTTATCTTCATCCTCAATCCTTGGTCTACTAACTTGTGCATCTTTTGGATTAAAGGCCCTATTTCCACACTAATATGAGCAAGACTATTAGAAAAATTCCTGCTCTAATTACTACAGTAGTCTTGCCTGAGTGGTAGAAAATGTCAAAATCATAGTCTTTCAGAAGTTCCAACCATTTTCTTTGTCTTAAATTCATATCTCTATGCTGAAAAATTTACTTTAAACTCGTATGGTAAATGAAAATCTCAAATGTCACCCTAGATAGATAATGTCTCTAAATCTTGAGAGTAAAGATAATAATGGCCATATCTAGGTCATGAGTATGATAGTTCTACTCATGCTTCTTCAATTGTCTGGAAGCATAAATTACTACTTTACCATTTTGCATCAACACACACCCTAGGCCAACTCTAGAAGCATCACAATACATAGTGAACTTGTCTTCTCCATTAGCTAATGTCAACACTAGTGTTGTAGTCAACTTCTCCTTTAATAGTTGAAAAGTACTCTCACAAGCTTCTGACCACATAAACTTCATATTTTTCTAACTTAAATAGGTTATAGGTGCTACAATCCTCGAGATATCTTGAACAAACCTCCTATAATACCTTATTAATCTTAAGAAACTTTGAATCTTTATAATTGATGTCAGTATAAGACATTCAAATACTTTCTCAATCTTTTATGGATTTACTTGAATACCATCCTTAGATAATGTATGCCTAAAGAATGCTACACTTTCAATCAAAAAATCATACTTAGAGAACCTACCATAAAGCTAATGTTCCTTTAGTGTCTACAACATTATTCTCAAATGATACACATGTGCTTCCATGCTCTTCGAATATACTAATATGTTAATAATGAATGCTATCATAAACTAATCCAAAAATGGTCTGAACATCCTATTCATCAACTCCATAAAAGCTATTAGTGCATTGGTCAATCCAAAAGACATCACAATAAACTCATAATGGCCATATCTTATGTAGAATGCCATTTTAGAATTGTCTATCTCTCTAATCCACAACTAGTGATAATTCAATCTTAAGTCAATCTTAGAGAAGAACTGTGCACTTAGAAGTTGATCAAAAAAATCATCTATCATCGAAAGAGGATACTTATTCTTAACATTCACCTTGTCTAATTCTTTATATTCAATACACAATTTGAGTGTACCATCCTTTTTCTTTACAAACAACACTGGTGCGCCCTATAGAGAAGTGCTGGGTCTAATGAAACCTTATCCAACGACTCTTACAACTGCTCCTTCTAACTCTTTTAACTCATCAAGAGCCATCCTATAAGATGATATAAAGATAGGAGTTGTGCTTGGAACCATATCAATGTAAAATTCTATCTCTCTATGAGGTAGTAAACCCGGTAAATCATCAGGGAAGACATTAATGAACTTATAAGCTGCAGGAACATTCAAAATAGATTTTTATTGTTCTGTTTTATCCTTGACCAAAGCCAAATATCATTGACACCCCTTTCTAAGAATCTTTCTAGTGTAATGATAGAGATAAGATTTTGAGATGTAAAACTCTTATCACCCAAGAACTTGAATTCCTCTTGACCTAGATTCTGAAAATCACCACTTTACTAAGATAATCCAAAGTGGTATAATGCTGAGACAACCAATCCATTCCCATGATTACATCAAAGTCAATCACATCTAGCAACACTAAATCCACTACTAACTCTCTACCCTCTACTAATATAGGACACCCAAGAAAGATAACATTGGTGTCCAACGGATCACTCAAAGGTGTGGCAACTGATAAAGGAGTTGTCATCCTTGCAGCTTGCCAACTTACCTTCAAAGCAAAACTAGGAAATACAAACGAAAGGGTAGCACCTAGATCAATTAAAACTCTAGCCTTAAAGTAATATATTGAAAGTGTACCTACTATAACTACATTAAATGTCTGAGCATCCTATTAAGTGAGGTTGAAAACTCAAGCCTATCTTCTAATTCCTTACTCACTGGTAGATGTCTATCTAAATCCTCTAGCATTGCCTCTACCTCTACCTCTACCTCACCCTTGTTGGCTTATAAATTGAGAAGTGCCCTGATACTAGACTGGTAGTGGCTAAAACTATGATGGGGTTACACTGGATGTAAAATACTAAGGAAACTACTACTAAAAACCTAAATGAGGACCCAATCTAGCATAGTGCCTGGTCTATCCATAGTTGAAGCATGCTCCTAGAGTTATATAACATGGTCCTCGATGGACTCTACTACAAGTCTAACAAACACTAGTTGTAGACCCTATGCTACCATATCCCAAACTCTGACCACTACTACTACTGGTAGTACCGGAACCAAATCTGATAGGCCTATGAGTCCCACTATAGTCATGTCTATCATTCCTGTGGATCTTATGTGGAGGCCTTTGGCCTTGCTAAAAATGTCCTTTAGTCTGACTATTACTACCTATCTAAAACATTGTATATTATGCACTATGAGATCCTCCTAATCTAGCACCTCCAGTCTTATAATAATCGAGCATAACTCCTTACCTAATGAGCCTCTGATTAATCTCCTTAGCTAGCTTCATCACTTCCTTTAGAGTTAAGTCTATTATAGGCATCCGATCAAAAGCAGTCCCTAAGCTAGTGACATAGGTGGTGATGGAAAGTATCAATCCCTTATTATATCCTCAATATAGTGGCACAGTCAGAAAAAATCTCTCGTATACTCCTCCACTGATTGATCACCTCTAGATATATTAATTAGTCAATGTTTGTAGCTCATCCTCATTAGCTTTAGACAAAACTGTCTTATAAACCTCTCTTTGAACTATGCCCAAGTAAGAGTAGTCATGTAGGGCTAAATCACCTGAATAAACCAATCCAATGCTGCCCCTCAACAGAGAACTCCATAATAAGTATCCTTTGATACTCAATATACACCATCAGAGTCCTCGACTTAATAGTATAAAGAAAATCTAGCAGATCCGATGTCCCATTATATGAGATCTTGCCAACTCTAGCATAAAACACTACTGCCTCTGGGTCTGACATACCCAGAGCTCTCTGTTGAAATTTAGGCTATATAAGTAGTACCACCTAAGGCATAGTTGCTGTACCATGCTGAACTTTTAGTATATAGGTAGTGTTACCAAAATCTTGAGTCGTAGGCTCCTCATCTTACTGTTCCAGCCATCTATAGTGACCAATGGCCCTTCTAGGTCTACCCCTACCCCTACGCCTAGCTAGCTGCATAGGGGGTAGAGCTTTATCCTTATAAGAGTCTCCATCATCGGCCTCATCGGTTAGTGGAGCAACTCGCCCCTCCTTATATTTAGAAAGAAAAGAAATAAAACATATAATTTAAGTAACAAAAAATATCTTAGTGGTTATACAAAAAAATAAAAAGCAAAAAAGACTTGTTAAAGACATAGTTGAACCTAATCGCTGTAGTAGTTTTAAAGAAACTTGAAGTCAACCAGCCTAGGTTAAACAATACTAAACCTAGGCTTTAATACCAACTTTGTCATGACACAAACCCAAAGGTTATGACCGATGCTAGGGAATGAGAATTCACATGAATTCAGAAGTCGTAGCAAGCCTAAAATATAAAATTCATATAAAACATAATCATTGATTTACCTCAGAATTAAAAATTTTTAAAGATTAATGAGTCGTCTATATATAATATCATAATAAAAAATTTAAACATATAACCCATGGACATAATGGGTGCTAGATTTACTATAGCACACTATAACTAGAACATACTACTACTGTAGTGTCTAAGAAATGCAAGGGAATGATGGTTTAAAATTTACATAAGTTAGCCTATGAAGAGGATGATTGTGGGAAGTCTAAAGAGATATAACTTGAAAAATAATGGAGGAGAATCAAACCTCATTGAGTGAATTATCATTATATATATGCATGCAACCTAAGGGTATAATTAACTAAGTGCTATAATAATATTTATTTTATATTTATATTTATTTACTTTATACATGCATTTTATGCAAATGCTCAAAAAACAGTATCATATCAATACAACCAAATACAGATAGAGATAAATGGAGGATCAAAACAGAACCCTAAGATATTTATAACCTCAATTACTGTACCTCACTAGCCATTAGGCCTTCTTGAATCCAAATAATATTTCTCTTTCTAGAGTTGGCAATGGATCAGCCCCAAAACCTTGAAAGGTCAATAGAGCTGTCATAGTCTTACTATCGATATGATTGGCCATGAGAACCTAAAAGGTAATTGAGTTACCATAGCCATATAACTCTCTATATATAAATATCTCAATGAATCATTTTAATCATATGTCCATCTCATATAATCTCATATCAAATCAAAATTCATGTCCTTCTCACCTAGCGCACTGGTGCGCACACAGTTCTAGTGCACTCCACTAGATAACATGTTTTACTACTATCCTCCAAAAATATCACACAATAACAAAATCATATCAATATGTATATATAATCTCATATATATATATATATATATATATATATATATATATGAGATTAAATCAAAAGGAAATCTCCATTTATATATCACAATAAAATATTTTCATACAAATATTCAAATACAAAACCACAATCAAGTACAATATAAAACACTACAACAAGACAAACAACTACTACTTTTCTAGTAATACAAAGAGCGATAGTTCAAAATTTACATAAATCAACAGAGGGTACAACGAAGAGAATGAATACTAGAGGTATGACAAGAAGAATCCTAAAAAAATATTTGAGGGGGTCAGACCTCATTGAGCGAATTATTATTATATATATGCATGCAACCTAAGGGTACATACATTTAAGTATCAGTATAATAATATTTATATATTTACATTTTTTTTAATTTATTCATACATTTCACATAGATGCTTAAAATCATTCGATAAACAAATAAATGTAATAATTTTTGGGTGGAGTAGAACCCTAAAACATTCCGCAACCTCAATTACTAAACCTCACTAGCCAACAGGCTCACTAAATTCCAAAAAATATTTCTCTTCTCAATTTTGGATAGTAGACTGGCTCTGAGACAATAAGTCAACCAAGCTCTAGCAGTCTCACTGTTGGCATGATTGGTCTCGAGACACTAGGTCAACCGAGCTTTTGTAATCACACCACTCTCTCACAATAAATCTTAATAATCTAATAAATCATATATCAAATTAATACAATTTATTGCCTAGCATCTACTGTATTGTTGTGTAACAACTATAGTGTAACCCACTGGGTGGCACGTTCTACGACTATCCTCCAAAATATTGTATAAAAAATAATTAAATAAATGAAGTAATATTAAATATGTAAAGCATCCAAATTATGAACATAAAGTTTGCATTTACAATATATATATATATATATATATATATATATGAAATCACTTATGTGTGCATATATGATGATGATAATAATAATAAATAAATAAATTAAATTTGATGCAAACTAATATATTAAATTCATATCATAAAAATATGGATGCTAACAATGATCTCTATATCCAATGCATACATATAATAATAATTCACAGGTGTGTACTCCTCTAAAATGACTCAACTGGCTTGGTCCTGTATGCCTTCGTCTCGGCACAACTATAGAATAATAATAATAATAATAATAATAATAATAATAATAATAATAATAATAATAATAACAATAATAATAACAACAACAATAATAATAATATTATTATTATTAGAATTAAATTCCTAAATTTATACATTTAGAATGTCTAAAGAACAACTTGATCTAAGGCATGAGTCAACTACAACTCAAAACACTGACCTGATGTCACGTTTTATAATAAATCTATCGAAAATTAGGCATACTCCTTTGTAAAATAGACATCATCTGCAAAAATAGATTCAATCCTACATGCAAATACACTTCAAAATATTCACAGTTCACAAATCTGGGGTTGGGCCCCCGAACGACATTTATCGTCCAACCAAGAACCAATACAATTCACAATTAATAAAATAATATAAATTCTAATAATTCACAAAAATCATAAAAATTCATTTAAATACCACAAATAAATTTATTTACATAATAAAAGTATAAAAGATATTTATTTCTGAAATAAATAATAAAATTCTAATTTGTAATTAAATTCCATTATTAAAATATATTCTTCCAATATTTGAAACTAAATAGCAATAATTACAATTAATTATTTAAATTGCTAAAATATATAATAAAAATAACCAAAAACTTATTTAAACTCAAAAATAGTAAATAAAATCATTATTCATATATTTTTTCAAAAATTACAAATAATTAGCCAAAAATAGGAAATAAATTATAAAAATTATTTTAATACTATTTATTACTCAAATACCATCTAAAACATAATAACTAATAATAATTTCAACTAAAATATAAAAATTATTAATTTATACTAATTTTTTAAAAATTCATTTTTCACATAAACATTCAAATATTCATAATAAAAATTCTACACATTATTTCAATAAACTTCCTTAACAAAACTTACTCAAAATAATTTTTAGAATTTATAAAAAATATAAAATTTTTCGGCCTGGAACAGTTTGTGAATAGAACCCTAAAACATTCTGCAACCTTGATCACTAAACATCACTAGCCAATAGGCTCACTAAATTCCAAAAAGTATTTCTCTTCTCAATTTTGGATAATAGACTGGCCCTGAGATGCTAAGTGAAATGAGCTCGCGTAATCTAACTGTCGACATGATTAGTCTTGAGACACTAGGTCAACCTAGCTTCCACAATCATACTATTATCTCACAACAAATCTCAATAATGAAATAAATCATACACCAAATTAATACAATTTATGGCTTAGCATCTAACGTATTGTTGCATAATAGTCATAATGTAACCCATTAGGTGACACGTTCTATAACTATCCTGTAAAATATTATATCAAAAATAATTAAATAAATGAAGTCATATTAAATATGTAAAGCATCCAAATTACGAACATAAATTTTGCATTTACAATATATATATATATATATATATATATATATATATATATATATATATATATATATATATATATATATATATATGAAATCACATATGGGTGCATATATGATGATGATAAAAATAATAATTAATTAATTAAATAATTAAATTTGATGCAAACTAATATATTAAATACATATCATCAAAATATGGATGTTAACAATGATCTCTATGTCATGCATACATATAATAATAACTCATAGGTGTGCGTTCCTCGAAAATGACTCTAATGGTTTAATCCTGCAGGCCTTAATCTCGATGCAACTATATAATAATAATAATAATAATAATAATAATAATAATAATAATAATAATAATAATAATAATAATAATAATAGAATTAAATTCCTAATTTTATAAAATTTCTAAAGAATAACTTGATTTAAGATACGATTCAACTAAAACTCAAAACATTGACCTGATGTCACTTTTTACCAAAAATCTATCAAAAATTAGGCAGAGTCTCCTTTGTAAGATAACCATCCTCTACAAAAATTGAGTTAATCATGCGCACAAACGCACTTCAAAATATTTAAAGTGCACAAATATGGGGTTGGGCCCCCAAACAACATTTATCCTCCAACCTAGAACCAATACAATCCCCAATTAATAAAATAATATAAATTCCAATCATTCACAAAAATTATAAAAATTCATTTAAATACCACAAATAAATTTATTTACATAATAAAAGTATAAAAGATATTTATTTATGAAATAAATAATAAAATTCTAATTTGTAATTAATTCCATTATTATAATATATTCTTCCAATATTTGAAACTAAATAGCATTAATTACAATTAATTATTTAAATTGCTAAAATATATAATAAAAATAACCAAAAACTTATTTAAACTTTAAAATAGAAAATAAAATCATTATTCATATATTTTTCCAAAAATTACTAATAATTAGCTAAAAATAGGAAATAAATTATAAAAATTATTTTAATACTATTTATTACTCAAATACCATCTAAAACATAATAATTTCAACTCAAATATAAAAATTACTAATTTATACTAATTTTTTCAACAATTCATTTTTCACATAAACTTTCAAAAATTCATAATAAAAATTGTACACATAATTTCAATAAACTTCCTTCACAAAATTTACTCAAAATAATTAGTATAATTTATTAAAAATATAAATTTTTTTTGCGCTGGAACAGTTCGTGAACAGAACCCTAAAACATTTCACAGCCTCGATCACTGAACTCACTAGCCAACAGGGTCATTAAATTCCAAAAAATATTTCTCTTTTCAATTTTGGACAGTAGACTGGCCTTAAGACATTAAGTCAATTGAGCTCCGGTAGTCTCACTATCGGCATGATTGGCCTCGAGACACTAGGTCAACCGAGCTTCTATAATCACACCATTCTCTCACACCAAATCTCAATAATCAAATAAATCATATATCATATTAATACAATTTATGGTCTAGCATCCAACGTACTACTGCACAATAGCCATTGTGTAATCAACTAAATGACACATTTTACGACTATCATCCAAAATATTATATAAAAAATAATTAAAAAAATAAAGTCATATTAAATATGTAAAGCATCCAAATTATGAGCATAAAGTTTGCATTTACAATATATGTATATGAAATCACATATGTGTGCATATATGATAATGATAATAATAATTAATAAATAAATTAAATTTGATGCAATCTAATATATTAAATTCATATAATGAAAATATGGATGCCAACAATGATCTTTATATGTCATGCATACATATATTAATAACTCATAGGTGTGTGCTCCTCTAAATTGACTTGGCTAGCTTGGTCCTGTAGGCATCAATCTCAGCGCAACTATAGAATAATAATAGCGACAACAACAACAACAACAACATTAGAATTAAATTCATAATTTTATACATCTAGAATTTCTAAATAACAACTTGATCTAAGACACAACTTGACTTAAAGTTAAAACTTATGTCTGATCCGATGTCACGTTTTACGAAAAATCTACTGAAAATTAGGCAGAGTCTTCTTTGTAAGACAAACATCATCTATAAAAGTATAGTCGATCTTGCACGCAAACACACTTTAAAGTATCCATAGTTAAAAAATCTGGGGTTGGGCCCCTGAATGACATTTATTGTCCTATCGAGAACCAATACAAACCCCAATTAATAAAATAATATAAATTCCAATCATTCACAAAAATCATAAAAATTCATTTAAATACCACAGATAAATTTATTTACATAATGAAAGTATAAAAGATATTTATTTCTAAAATAAATAATAAAATTCTAATTTATAATTAAATTCCATTATTAAAATATATTCTTCCAATATTTGAAACTAAATAGCATTGATTACAATTGTATATTTAAATTGCTAAAATGTACAATAAAAATAACCAAATACTTATTTATACTTAAAAAGAGTGAATAAAATCATTATTCATATATTTTTCCAAAAATTACTAATAATTAGCTAAAAATAGGAAGTAAATTATAAAAATTATTTTAATACTATTTATTACTCAAATACCATCTAAAACATAATAATTAATAATAATTTCCACTAAAATATAAAAATTACTAATTTATACTAATTTTTCTAAATTTCATTTTTCATATAAACATTTAAAAATTCATAATAAAAATTCTACATATAATTCCAATAAACTTTCTTCACAAAAATCACTCAAAATAATTAGAAGAAGTTATTAAAAATATAAAATTTTTCAGGCTGGAGCAGTTCGTGAACAGTAACCCAAACCTGAAAAATTTAAAAAATCACAAAAATAATTAAAAAGCACCATTAGCTAGGGTTCAACCTCAATTTCAATTTATATCAAAACAACTATGTCTAATCAAATGAAATTCAAAATCAATTTCACAAAATACACAAAATTAACCTAAACACAAATTTACAAGATTGAAGGACTTATTGGAGTTAAAACCCAAAATTGATTGAGGGCTTAAGAAGCCCACTCCAAGATGAAGAGAATGAGCTATCAAGCATGGGCTAAGGTGGTAAAAAATGTCATTGGCTAACCCAAGGAGATAACGATCATCGAGGGAAAAGAAGAGAAATGAAGAAGGGGAGGATGGTGGTGCTGTTATTGATGTTGGCGAGCTAGTGATGGCAACATCACCGGACAGTGACTTAGTGATGGCTGTGATGTTGTCGAGTGGAAGGGAAGCGAAATAGGAAGAAAAGGAAAGAAAAGAAAAGAAAGAAGAAAAAGAAATAGGGGGCAGGTACTACACGTTTTAGTTTCTTTTTCTTTTTTATATATAATATAATATAATATAACAATAACTTAAAGTAAAAATTAAAAATAATATTCTAATATTTTAAAAATGAAAATATCTCCAAATTAATTATACACGAACAATTAATCAATAATTTACATAAATAATAATATTAATAATATTAAAATAATATTCAACACCAAAATTCAAATTTAATTTCACTAAAAATCAACTATCATAATTTAAATAAAATAATTATTAACATTGCAGATCCTAGAAATTTAATTTTATAATTTATAAAAATTCAGGTTATAACAGTCTTCCCTCCTTACAAGAATTCGTCCTCGAATTTTAAATAAGAAGAACTGAATACAAGAATTCATCAAGGAAAAAGGTAAGGGTAAGTCACCCATATCTCAGCTTTGGTCTCCCACATGGGCTCCTCTGTCATGGCCCGAACCCAGGGGCACATGACCGGCACTAGGGAATGGGAAAGTATAAAACTACTGAAACTCATAGTAAGCCTTAAAAGAAAAACGCGGAATATTAAAACTTTGAAACCTTTCAATAAATAATTAAATCACAATGCACATTATCAGATTGATTTTTCTCAATTTAAATAATCCATACTATCATCATATATAAAATAACCTCATCTGTTATACAAAATAATATCTCAGTGCATATATTACAAATACATAATATCCAAAAAATATGCAATTATATAGTTTTCTCTATTGCGGTACACGAATACAAATATAATACATCTAAGTAGACCTATGTAGAATGGCCGGTGATGAAGCTACACGATAAAGAAAAGTAGGCCTAATAGGAAACTCCCAAACTCCTGAAAAAATAAGGTGAGGGGAGTCAAACCTCACTGAGTAAGTTAATAAAGAAATGAATGCGGTTTGAAAACTTCCTTTAAAATAAGTTTTTATGGAAATATAATATATTTATAATTTTATTCAAATAATTTGATATACATATAAGAAATCCATTTTTTTTAAAAGGAAATAATTAAATATTTAAGTGCTTTTAAAACATTTCAGTATAAAAACTATTTAGAACTCGATTATCAATTTTTATAACAGTCATATGACTTACTTATACCCAAGACTGCCGGATCCCGAGAGCAAAGCATCACCAGGATACACAGCCGTAGTTACATCACTTAATCCAATATCACTGGCAATGTTCGACAGTAAAACATCACCAGACCATCGGCCCCAGTGATTTAAAAAATATAATCCAACTATACTAGTGGTGTTTGAGAGCAAAGCATCACCAGACCTTTGGCCTCAGTAATATAATTAATAAACACATATTTTACCGGTGCGCACACGGCCCTGATGAAACCCATTAAGTAGCCCATTCTACTGTAGTTTATTTAAAATAATTGAAAATAAGTAAAATAAAGAAAATAACAATAAATAACAATAAAATAAATCAACTATAAATTAAATCATGCAATATCATATGAAGAATGCCGACTAGAATCTCATAAAATTAAATTCATTAGAATTTAGTATGATTTAAATTAAAAGACCCGACACTCAAAATCAACTATTAAATTATAAGATAAAGGCGCTCCTCTGGCACGTCGTGTCCGACGTCGACTGGTAGTTGCAACGGGAGGGGCAGCTAAAAGACAAAAAAAGGGAAAACAACAATCAGAAAATAGAAACCTAACTTCTAAAATTTCTAAGGAAGACTTGACTCGAACTCAGAATAACAAGTTTAGGATTGACCCGGTGTCACATTTTATGAGAAATCTATCGAATGGATTTTCTTTGTAAAATAGACATCCCTCTACCGAAGTAGAGTCAATCCTATAAGTAAACACACTTTATAATTCCACAGTAGTTCAATACCTCAGGTTGGGACCCCGACCTACACAATTCTCAACCGACGTTCTCAAAAATACAAATAAGCAAATATTAAATATTAATTTAACAAAATCACCAAAAACTATAAAAATTAATTATAAATCATAATATAATTTATTCAATTTTCAAAACACTAAATACATTTATTTTTCACCATAATTTAATAAAATCCCAAATAATAATATAATATTAATAAAAACCCAACTATCCAAATATTCAACATAATATAGTCAAATTCAAACTTTAATTGCCCACATAGTTTAAATAAACTATAATATTAATTAAAAACTAATTTAAATAAAAAAACAATAAATAATTTAATATTGAATATAATTTTCAAAAATTAGAATTAATTAGTTAAAAATAGTAATTAATTTATAAAAATTATTCTAATACTCTATAAAATTCTAAAACCATTTAAAATATAATTTCAATACTCACATGAACATAATAATTCCTCAAAAATAATATTAATTTATTAAAAATAATTTTATTAACACAAAAATTATTAACTTAATATACTAATCACTAATTACTCAAATATTCAGCCAAAAATAATTAATTAATAACATTAACAAAATATACATAAAACTTAAAATATCCAAATAAATATACAAAATTCCATAAAATCAAATTAATTAATTTAAATCATTTTTTTATATACTCTTAACCCAAATCAGCCCCAAATAATTTAGATCAACCCAAAAATTAACCAAATAATTAAAATAAATTATACAAAATTAACAAATATAATAAAAATCAACCAAAAACCAAATCAACACAAAAACTAACTAAATCAATTAACAAACAACCTAAATCAACGAACAAACAACCTAAATAAACTAACAAACAACCTAAATCAACTAACAAACAACTTAAAACTAACTAAAAGTCAACCTAAAGCTAACTAACCACTAACCCACTAACTCACTTCAAGCAAAACTCAGGACAGGGGAGGGGCTATTGTTGTAAGTGCCTGAGTTGATGCCGCCTTCAGTGATAGTAGGTGGTAGCGGTGGTGGTGTTGGGTGTCACAACAGGAGGACTGGAGGCTACTGCTATTGCCATTCCTGCTGTTGTTCCTGCTACTGCTTCTTACTGCTGTCTCTGCACTAGCGTCGATAGGATGGTGGAGGTTGCTGGTGGTGCACGTGGAGGCACAATGACGGGAGAAGGAGTGATTTGTTGCAGGCGAAAGGAATAGGGTAACAGGAGAATAAAAGAAGAGAATTGTAAGGAAGAAGTAAGACAAATTTTGTTGATCAACTTTTGGTCTAAATATATATATATATATATATATATATATATATATATATATATATATATATATATATATATATATATTAGGTATTTTAAGTAATAAATATAATATTAATATTAATATATCTCTAGATAAAATAATAATATAAATATAATAGTCAACAATAGTAATGCTATGAATAAAATATTAAGACAATTAAAATAATAATGTAAGTGCATCTAAATAAAATGATGTAAAAATAATAATATTAATAGTTCTCAATAGAATTTTAAAATTAGTGCATGAATATAATAATTTGATATATCAATAATAACAACATAAAAGAAGATAATTAATATCGTTCAAAACCTCAATATTTATATAAATAATATAATTACATTAAAATATTCAGGTTATTACAGTCTTCCCCCCCTTACAAAAATTTGTCCTAGAATTTCAAAGAAAAACAAGGAAAAACAAGGTCTATTGATGAAAAAGATAGGGATAAAAGGGCGTGCATCTCAAATTCTATCTCCCACATATTGTCTTCTGCTGTGTGGTTACTCCAAAGCACTTTCACTATCGGAATCTCCCAGGAGTGAAGTTGACGAACCTAGCGATCCAAAATCGCCATGAGATACTCCTCATAAAATAGATCTTCACTGAGCTCCACTGCTTGAGGCTGAAGTACATGAGAAGGATCAGGAATATACTTTCTTAACATAGACACATGGAACACTGGGTGAATTCAAAATAATTCAGGTGGCAACACAAGTCTATAGGCCACTTCTCTAACTCGTAACTATATTTCAAAAGGTCCAATATATCTTGGAGCCAACTTACCTTTCTTACCGAACTGTATAACTCCTTTCATCGGAGATACCTTCAAAAACACCATATCTCCAACTAGAAAGGAAACATCTTTCCTCTTAGGATTAACATAACTCTTATGTCTGCTGAAAGCTGTCCTTAACCTCTGCTGAATGATAAGAACTTTTTCAGAAGTAATATGCACCAACTCTAGACCTGTCAATTGTCTCTTACCAATTTCCCAACATAATGGTAATATGCACTTCCTACCATACAGTGCTTCATATGGAGCCATTTCAATACTTGCATGATAACTATTATTATATGCAAATTCAATTAGTGGCAAGTGATTATCCTATTGACCTCCAAAATCCATCACGCACATTCTGAGCATATCCTCTATAATCTGAATGGTCCTATCAGACTGACTATCAATTTGAGGATGGAATGCTGTATTGAAGTCAAGTCTAGTACTCAATGCCTTATGCAACTCTTGCTAGAAAACTGATGTAAAAGTGGCACCTCTATCAGATATTATGCTCACTGGAACTCCATGAAGACAAACAATTCTGCTCATATACAATCGTGCCAACCTATCAGTGGAGTATGTCTTCTTAACTAGTAGAAAGTGAGCTGACTTAGTCAACCTGTCAATGATCACCTAAATTGCATCAAATCCACCTATCGTCCGAGACAAACTAGTCATAAAATCCATGAAAATCATATCCCACTTCCACTCTGGGATAGGCATGGGCTGTAACAATCCTGAGGGCCTCTGATGCTCTAGTTTCACATGCTGACATGTGAGACACCTAAATACAAATTTTGCAACATCCTTCTTCATTCCGTTCCACCAATATGTATCCTTTAAATTATGATACATCTTGGTAGAACTTGGATGAATACTGTAAGAAAAAAATGTGCCTCTTTTGAGATCTCTCTCCTTAGATCATCAACATCTGGCACACACAACTAAGTACCCAAGCATAGAACACCCTCACTGTCAATCACGAACTCTCTAGATTGACCCTGTTGCACCTCAAACATAATTCTTTATAGCGGTGGGTCCTTTCTTTGAGTTGCCTGAACTCTGTCCAAGTACACTAATTGTACTTTGAACTGAGCTAAAAGGCACTTCTTAGTCACTTCCACTGCAAACCCTAATCAATTAGCTCATGTAACTCCTTAATAATCAGTCTCCTTTTAGTACTGATGTGGGCAAGACTACCTGCTAATTTTTTGCTTAACACATCAGCTACTACATTTGCCTTGCTTGGATGGTAAAGAATTGAATAATTATAGTCCTTTGATCCATCCATCTTCTATGCCTTAAGTTCAAATCCCTATGCTCGAAGATATACTTCAAGCTCTTATGGTCGGTGTATATCTCACAAGTGACACCATATAGATAATGCCTCTAAATCTTTAGTGCAAAAACAATTGCTGCCATCTCTAGATCATGAGTGGGATAATTCTACTCATGCTTCTTCAACTACCTTTTAGCACACATCCCAATCCTACATGGGAAGTGTCACAATACATTGTGTATCCATCATCACTAGAAGGTAATGTTAGTATTGGAGCCAAAGTCAATAAATCCTTAAGCAACTAGAAATGCTCCTCACATCTATCACTCAACATGAACTTAACATTCTTATGGGTTAGTTTGGTCAAAGGCATGGCAATCTTGGAGAAATCCTTCACAAATCTCCTATAATAGCCTACTAATCCTAGAAAACTTCTGACTTCAGTAACTGTTGTAGGTTTTGGCCACTCAGTGATCACCTTTATCTTCTTGGGGTCTACCTAAATGCCATCTTTAGACACCACATGGCCTAAGAATGCCACTTTGTTTAACCAGAACTCACATTTTGAAAACTTGGCATACAACTGGTGCTCTCTCAAAGTTTGCAGCACCAATCTCAAATGCATCGCATGCTCTACCTTATTCTTTGAATAGACTAGAATATCATCAATAAACACAACCATAAATCAGTCTAAAAATGGCCTAAACACCCTATTCATCAAGTCCATAAAGGCTGTTGGGGCATTAGTCAACCCAAAGGACATCACTAGGAACTTATAGTGGCCATATCTAGTTTGAAATGCTAACTTGGGTACATCCTCACTTGTAATCCTCAGCTGATGATACCTAGATCTCAAGTAAATCTTAGAGAAATACTGAGCTCCTTGGAACTGATCGAACAAATCATTAATCCTGGGGAGTGGATACTTATTCTTAATGGTAACCTTATTCAGCTATCTATAGTCAATACAGAGTCAAAGACTACCATCCTTCTCCTTTACAAAGAGAATTAGAGCACCCTAAGGAGATGCATTAGGCTGAATAAAACCCTTATCCAACAATTCCTATAATTGCTCTTTTAACTCCTTCAGCTCTGCAGGTGCCATCCTATAAGGTGGCATAGAGATAAGATCTGTACCTAACACAACATCAATACATAATTATATCTCTCTATCCGATGGCAATCCAGGTAACTCCTTTAGAAAAAAATTTGAGAATTCATGTACCATTGATACCATTTCCACTAATCCCATTTCTACTTGAACATCTCTAACTACAGCTAGATATCCCTGGCATCCTTTACTAAGCATCTTCCTAGCTATAATGGTAGAAATAAGGATACAAGACATGGAACTCGCAGTACCTTTGAATCTAAATTCCTCATCACTCGAAATCCTAAAAATTACTTCCTTTGCTCGATAATCCATAGAAGCATAATACTGGGACAATCAATCCATTTCTAGAATCACATCAAACTCAATTACATCCAGAAGGACTAAGTTTGCCAATAATTCTCTACCTATAACCAACATGGGACAAGATGGAAAGAAAATGTCTATCTCCAACTCATTATTAAGTGGAGTCAAAACAGACAAAGGAAAACTCATCTTAGAGGGAAGACAAGCCACTTTTGAAGCAAACAAAAGAGATATAAATGAACATGTAGCACCGAGATCAAATAAGACTCTAGCCTCAGAGCAATAGACTAGAATAATACCTGCTACCATAGCATTAGATGCTTACGCATCCTGAGGAGTCAAAGTGAAGACCCTAGCCTGATCACATCCTGGCTGTTGTTAGGTGAATGGCTGAGTCTATCCTCTGCCTTAGCCCTACTAACTTGTAAACTGTATCAATCGCTGCTTAGGGTACATGGGTGCCTGATACTACTGAGGCACCTACTGCAATGGCTGGATAACAGAAGGTGAAGATCCCTGAGCAAAGGATGGATGGAATCCATAGTTTGGACAAGCTTTAGTGAAATGTCCAAACTGACCACACCTAAAACACGCTTCTGGCATTAAGTGACAAGGACCCTAATGCGCTAGTCCATTTGTGGCACACACACTAGCTCTAGGCCTAAAATTGCCATGCCTAGAGCTCTATCCACTACTGCTGCTAGCACTACCACTAAATGTAGCAACCTTACTACTCTTGTGATCTTGAGTGAGGTGTTGCCTACTAGTCTGATGTGCCCTGAACTATCTGCTCTACTGAGAAGGGCCTACCGATTGAGAACTCGAGATGCCTATCTAAAATACTAGCTGCTGCACCCTCCAGACAGGTCTAATAATGCCACTATCATACAGGTCAGGTATAGTGCTATGCCAGATGTGTCTCTACTCCAACTGTCTCGCCTACTCTACAATGCTCTCCAAACTACAATCCTCTAGTTGAATGTCGATATAGGCTGGGCCTAATCTAGTCACGTATAGCTCAACTGCTCTGGTGACATCCTACCTCACATCCTCAGCATGTCTCATCAGTTTGTAGAACTCCCGAGTATAGTCCTTCATTGATCGATCTCTCCTATTGATATTAAGCAGCTACCATCTGTAGTTCTCTCGCATAGACGAAGGGCAGAAGAATCTTATAAATTGCTCCTTAAATCCCAACCATGTCATCATAATCATGAAGGGCTGAATGGACTGCATAAACCAGTCCTGAGCTACTGTTGAGACTAATAGCTCCACAATCATGATCATCTGGTAGTTAGAATACCCAGATATGGTCCTAGTCAATGGTATTAATGAAATCCAATGCATCTCCAGTACCATCAAAATGAACTTGCCCCACTTTAGAGTATAACAATGTTACATCAACATCTGACATTATCTGAGTCAATTGTTGAAGCATCTGCTGCCCATAGATGCTGCACTATAGGCATCGCTTGATTAAGAGCTGCCAAGCCCTAGTTAATACCTGCCATACTAGCTACAGAAGCTATAGGATCCTCTACTAGAATTTAAGGCTCTACCAGAGGCTGATCTTACCTCTGAGCTGCTGCTACCCTAGCTCTGCCCTTACCTCTACCTCTACCTCTACCCCTACCTCTAGGTTGAGGGGCAAGAGGAAGAATCTCATCCTAAAATGACTACTCACCATCATTAGGTTCTGCATCTACAGCAGGGGCATTTCGAGCATGCCTCATTCTGAAAAGATAAGAAAATCAAGATTCAAAACAAGACAGGAATACATACTCAAATGCTAAATCCAAAAGATAAGAAATCAACAAGTGATGTTGACAACCTAAGTACCGTAGTATTATGAGAAAAAGACAAACATCGATAGTCAAAAGCATGAAAAATGAGCCAAAGCTCTGATACCAACTTTGTCACAACCCGAACCCATGAGCATGTGATAGGCACTAAGGAATGGGAAAGCATAAAGCTACCGAAACCCATAGTAAGCCTTAAAAGAAAAATGCGGAATATTAAAACTTTGAAACCTTACAATAAATAATTAAATCACATTGCATATTATCAGACTGATTTTGCTCAATTTAAATAATCCATACTATCATCATATATAAAATAACCTCATCTGTTATACAAAATAATATCTCAGTGCATAGATTACAAATACATAATATCCAAAATAAAATATACAATTATACATTTATCTCTACTGTGGTACACGAATATAAATACAACACAACTAAGTAGACCTATGTAGAATAGTCAGTGACGAAGCTACACGGCAAAGAGAAGTAGGCCTAATAGGAAACTCCCAAACTCCTGAAAAAATAAGTTGAGGGGAGTCAGACCTCATTGAGTAAGTTAATAAAGAAATGAATGCGGTTTGAAAATCTCCTTTAAAATAAGTTTTTATGTAAATATAATATATTTATAATTTTATTCAAATAATTTGATATACATATAAGAAATCCTTTTTTTTAAAAGGAAAGAATTAAATATTTAAATGCTTTTCAAACATTTTAGTATAAAAATTAGGTAGAGCCCAATTATCAATTTTTATAATAGTCATACGACTCACTTATATCCAAGACTGCCGATCCTGAGAGCAAAGCATCACCAAGATACACAGCCATAGTCACATCACTTAATCCAATATCACTGGCAATGTCCGAGAGCAAAGCATCACCAGACCATTGGCCTTAGTGATTTAATAAATATAATCCAACTATACTGGCGGTGTTCGAGAGCAAAGCATCACTAGACCATTGGCCCCAGTGATTTAATAAATATAATCCAACTATACTGGCAGTGTTTGAGAGTAAAGCATCACTAGACCTTCAACCCTAGTATTTATTAAATAAATAAATATTATATTACTGGCAGTGTCCGAGAGCAAAGCATCACCAGACTTTTAGCCACAGTAATATAATTAATAATCACATATTTTACCAGTGCGCACATGGTCCTGATGAAACCCATCAGGTAACCTGTTCTACTATGGTTTATTTAAAATAATTGAAAATAAATAAAATAAAGAAAATTACAATAAATAACAATAAAATAAATCAACTATAAATTAAAATCATGCAATATCATATGAAGAATGCCGATTAGAATCTCATAAAATTAAATTCATTAGAATTTAGCATGATTTAAATTAAAAGACCCGACACTCAAATCAACTATTAAGTTACAAGATAAAGGCGCTCCTCTGGCATGTCGAGTTTGACCTCGACTGGTAGATGCAACTAGAGGGGCAACTAAAAGATAGAAAAAGGAAAATGACAATCAGAAAATAGAAACCTAACTTCTAGAATTTCTAAGGAAGACTCGACTTGAACTTAGAATAACAAGTTTAGGATTGACCCGGTGTCACGTTTTATGAGAAATCTACCTAATGAGTTTTTTCTGTAAAATGGACATCCCTCTATCAAAGTAGAATCAATCCTGCAACTAAACACACTTCATAATTCCACAGTACTTTAACACCTCAGGTTGGGACCCCGAACTACACAATTCCTAACTAAGGTTCACAAAAATACAAATAAGTAAATATTAAATAGTAATTTAATAAAATCAACAAAAACTTAATATACTAATAACTAAATACTCAAATATTCAACCAAAAATAATTAATTAATAAAATTAACAAAATATACATAAAACTTAAAATATCCAAATAAATATACAAAATTCCATAAAATCAAATTAATTAATCTAAATCATTTTTTTATATACTCTTAACCCAAATCAGCCCCAAATAATTTATATAAACTAAAAAATTAAAATAAGTTCTACAAAATTAACAAATATAATAAAAATCAACCAAAAATCAAATTAACACAAAAACTAACTAAATCAACTAATAAACAACCTCAATAAACTAACAAACAACCTAAATCAACTAACAAACAACTTAAAACTAACTAAAAGTCAACCTAAAGCTAACTAACCACTAACCCACTAACTCACTTCAAGCTAAACTCAAGACAATGGAGGAGCTGTTACTGCAAGTGCCTGAGTTGATGCGGCCTCTGGTGATAGTAAGTGGTGGCAGTGGTGGTGATGGGCGTCACGGCAGGAGGACTGGAGGCTGTTGCTACTGCCGTTGTTGCAAATGTTCCTGTTGTTGCTCCTGCTGCTACTTCTTGCTACTGTCTCTACACCGGCATCGATAGAAGGGAGGAGGATGGTGGAGGTTACTGGCGGTGCACGTGGAGGTGCAGTGACAAGAGAAGGAGTAGTCAGTTGCAGGTAGAAGGAAGAGGGTAACAGGGGAAGAAGAGAAGAGAATTGTAAGGAAGAAATAAGACAAATTTTGTTGACTCGTAGAAAAAGGCTTTTTGACCAACTTTTGGTCTGAAAAAAAAACCTTTATATATATATTAGGTAGTTTAAGTAATAAATATAATAATAATATTAATATATCTCTAGATAAGATAATACTATAAATATAATTGTCAACAATAGTAAAGCTAAGAATAAAATATTAAGACAATAAAAAAAATAATGTAAGTGCATGTAAATAAAATGATGTAAAAATAATAATATTAATAGTTCTCAATAGAATTTTAAATTAGTACTTAAATATCATAATTTAATATATCAATAATAACAATATGAAATAAGATAATTAATATCGTTAAAATCTCAATATTTATATAAATAATATAATTAAATTAAAATATTCAGGTTATTACATCCTCCGTGTTGTTGCTCCTCCACAAGACTTTGACCATCAAGATTTGCTTAAAACACATTTGGCAAACTTGATGATCAACAATCGTAACTAGTTCTTCCTTGTACATCAAATCTTCATTCACTTCCACATTTTGGGGCTATAAAACGTGCGAAGGGTCTGAAATGTACTTCTTGAGCATCGAGACATGGATAATTGAATGCATTTGAGACAAATTCAGAGGCAAAGCCAACCGATAGGCAACCATGCTAACTCTCTCTAATATCTCAAAAGGTCCAATGCATCTCGGTGCTAACTTTCCTTTTTTGCCAAATCTTATAATACCCTTAATCGGTGACATCTTTAAGAATAGATAATCTCTAACCTAAAATTCCATATCCTTGCACTACAGGTCTGTATAGCTCTTTTGTTTGCTAGCTGTTGTTTCCAATCTCTTTTTTTTTTTTTATCAAAGTGACTTTCTTGGATGCATCTTTGATAATCTCCGGTTCGATCAATTGTCTTTCCCTGACTTTATTCCAGCACAGAGATTATATTTCCTTATATACAGTGCTTCATATGGTGCCATTTCATTACTATTATGGTAGTTATTATTGTAAGCAAACTCTACTAATGGCAGATGGTCATCCCAACTGCCACCAAGATCCATCAAACACATCCTCAACATATCTTCAAGTGTTTGGATCATTATCTCAAACTAACCATCAGTTTGAGGATGAAAAGCAATATTCAAATCAAGCCTGGTACCCATTGCCTCTTAAAACTTCTGCTAAAATTGAGAGGTGAACATCAAACCTCTATAAAAAATAATGGAGACAGGCACCCCATGAAGACACATAATATTCTTGATATACAGCCTAGCCAACTTGGCTATAAAATGCATAGCATTAACTAGCAAAAAGTGAGCTAACTTAGTCAACTTGTCCACTATCACATATATGGAATTATATCCATCCTTAGAATAAGGCAATCCTATCATAAAATCTATAATGACTCTCTCCCATTTCCACTCAAGAATCAGAAGAGTTTGAAGCTTCCTAAAAGGCTTATAATGCTTTGTTTTCACTTGTTAACAAGTCAAGCATTTAGAAACAAATTTAGGTACATCCTTCTTCATTCGATCCCATTAGTAAAGATCTTTAATATTATGGTACATCTTAGTAGAGCCAAGATGTACACTATAGGCTACAAAATGAGCTTTTTAAAAAATCTACTCACTCAAGTTATCCACATTAGCAACACACAATCTTCTATTGATCTATAGCACACTTTCATCATCGAGGCTAAAATTAGTGAATTTTCCATCACAAACGTTCTCTACAAGTTTAACCAAATTAGGATCTCATCTTTGAGCTGCTTTGATCTTATCACTCAATGCTAATCTAATTCTGAATAGAGTTAGCAATCCTCTTGACCTGATTATCTCTATCATTAACCCTTGGTCCACCAACTTGTGCATCTTTTGGATCAACGATCTCCTCTCCACATTGATTTGAGTAAGACTACCTGAGGACTTCCTACTCAAGGAATTTGCTACCACATTAGTCTTACCTAGATGATACAGGATATTATAGTAATAATCCTTTAGAAGTTCCAACCATCTTCTTTGCCTCAAGATCATATCTCTCTATTGAAAAATGTACTTCAGGCTCTTATGATTAATGAAAATCTCATAAGTCACCCTGTATAGATAATGCCTCTAAATCTTAAGAGCAAATATCACTGCAACCATCTCTAGGTCATGAGTAGGATAGTTCTGCTCGTGCTTCTTTAACTGCCTAGAAGCATAAGCCAATACCCTTCCATTCTTCATTAACATATAACCTAGGGTAACTTTAGAAACATCACAGTACACAGTGAACTTATCTACTCCATTAGGCAAAGTCAACACTGGAGTTGTTGTTAACTTTGCCTTTAATAGTTGGAAACTATCCTCATATGCATCTAACCATATAAACTTCACATTCTTTTGAGTCATGCAAGCCATAATGTAATTCTCAAGAAATCCTGCACAAATCTCTTATAGTACCCAGCCAAACCTGAGAAACTCCAAATCTCAATAACTGTGGTCGGTCTATACCACTCAGACATTGCTTTTATCTTTTGTGGATAAACCTAAATGCCATCCCTAGACATTATATGCCTAAGGAATGCTACACTCTCCAACCATGAACCACACTTCAAGAATTTAGCATAAACTTGATGTTCTCTTAGTGTCTGTAGTATTGTCCTCAAGTGATATACTTGCTCTTCCATACTGTAGACAGTGGGGTTTAGTGCGCATCTAAGATTTTAGCAACTATGACATTATTTGAGCTTAGGGCTCTAGAGAACACACTAACCACTGTCATAAAGATATAGCGTGGAGATGAGGAGTAGCCATCCAAGGTAATAATTAGGAAAAATCAAAAGCAGTAGTACTTGATTCTTTAAAAGAAAGCTAGCACCACAACTAGAAAATTTTGGATACGAAATACTAACTTCTTTTAGTCTCATGTTCATTTAGAATTACTTTATGAATTACTATCTTATTCTCTATTTGCATGCAATTTCATATAAACCCTTATTTAAACAACTAACCCTAGGCAAACTAGTCATGAAAAAACATGTAAACAATTCATTCATTTAAGTTCATAATCCCTAAGTTAGTTGAATCTGCATTGATTTTTAATGGGCTAAATCTACATGTTTTAATTTATAAGTGACCCTAAAGACTAATGGGCCTAATTTTTATTTTAATTTTAATTAAGTGAACCTAAGTCTATTTATTTTAATTCTAAAAATGGGCCTAAATCTACAGATTGTGAAGTATTTAAATTAATGGACCTAATTCTACATGTTTTAATTTTAAGGTGATATTAAATCTACAAGTTATGAAAAATGCTTTAAGTTACTGGCCTAAGTCTATTAAATTAATTAAATTAAACTAAAGTGGAGCTATATCTAATTTACTAAATGGCCCTAAGTTATCTCTAACCTAAAATTTAATTAATTATGGGCCTAAAAACAATTTTAATTAACTAAAACTAATCCTAATTAAATTAGTAAACCTATTAAAGAATAGGTCAATCTAATTATTAAACCAAAAAACCTAAAATCATGAGCTTAAAGCAAACACAACGAAAACATAATATAAATATAAAATAACTAACAAATCAAATATAAAAAATAAAATAATTAAACAAACAATTAATTAAGATGCATAAATCAAAATAATAAAAAACATGAAAATAATAAACTAAACTATATAATAAATAAACTATATTAATCATGCATTCAATGATATCTAACACTAATTAAATTATATGCAACTTAAATTTACTATAGCCACCATTAATTTTAATTCAAGCTTTACCAAATAAACCTAATTTACTAATCAACTAATTAAAATAAAACACACAACCACAAACAAAGGATTCCATTATTCCCACTATTAGGGCCATTACAATGATTTACTAAAAATAAAAAATTAAAATTAATACAACCCAAAAACTAAAATGAATAAGACACAAAATAAAACAACCAATAAAATAATAAAAAATAAAGAAATAAAAACCCTTAAAAAATTACGTTTAAATAAAAAACTTAATCCATGACATTCCATGGATCTTCATGGGTTTTGTTCTCTACAGTGAATTCATCATGTAACTCCCTCTATAATCACAAACACAAACACAGGGAACAAAATAAACAATGATTAGTAATTAAGCAAAATAAAATAAAATTAAATTAAAATTAAATGAAACAAAAATAACCAAAACAAAAATAAGCAGAAGACGGTAGAAGAGATGATTGGATGGATGCAGTATTGATTTGCTTCTCAAAGTGATATAAATTACCATTGTTTTTTTCTAAAATAGATCTTGAATGCTTGATTTTCTACTCCTAAAAGGTCTACTACTTATTCTTAAAAGAGCAGTACATCAAAAGAAAATTTTTTTATTTATTTTTAGAGTTAAAAGCTATATAAAAGAAAAGAAGAAGAAGAAGTCCCTTTCTAAGAGAGTTGAGTTGGGTTTATATAGAAAATCCAGCTAAAGTCACATATCCTACTATGACTTCTACTATTCATAGTGATAAATTTTTGGTTTAATAAGAACTTTTAATTTCTTAAAAATTCAGATAAACCTTATAATGGGATTTATTGCATTATTTGACCAATTCAAATTTAATTTTTTTTTATTTACTAAAAAATAAAAAAATATAGATGGAATGTGATTAATCCTAATCAGGATTATATAATACCATTCAGAATTATATAATTTTGATCGAAATTACATAATTTCAATTGATTTTATGTAGTTCTGATTGGAAAAACATAATTTTGATTTTTTTAACTTTTTAATTATAAAAAGACCCTTGAAAGAATTTAAAATTTTCAATTAGGTCCTTAAAGAAAATATTACAATTAAGTTCTTAGAAAACCAATTAAGTTCTTTTGAAAACACATTTAGGTTTTTGAGGTTTCAAACTTCAAGTGTTGAAGATCTATTTATAATATTTTCATCATTGGAGTCCTTTGTCGTATCCACACTCTATCATCCTAAAATTGGGTGCTTACAGTTGCCCCCCTGTTGTTGTTATTTGCTTGAAAAATTATGATAAAGCAAATAAGCACACAATTTCTTAAGAACAAAAAGTTTAGATACTTACATGTCATATTGAGGCTCTTGCTTATAAGTGATCGTTGGTTCATGATGAATGCTTATGTTGCTATACAATACCAAGCAGAATGCTAAAGCCACTATATAGCATTTAAAAAATTTCATTATAATCCTCGTGAGACATCTAATGAAAAATGATTTGAGAATACGCTATAGCTCTTATAGAACATCTACCAATGAGATTTGAAAATACACTATACTCAAATGTATAATGTTCATTTGAAAAGACACTATACTTGAATTGTCATACCTCAAATTTGACTATCCCTAAAAAGGTCTAATGATGAAACAAATCCTCGAGCTGACCAGAGTCTGCTCGTTTGTAACACCTCTGAAGTGTGCAACCTTAAAACACCCAATTAACCCCACCAGTATGCAAAATGATCACTGATCCATTAAGTTATTCTCTGATCTTGAGAAATATGAATTATCAAAACAACGAGAGGTTTATTTTAAGAAAACTCCTCTCAAAATACTTAGCTTATTAGGTCGGTACGTATTTTGTTAGACCGGGACCCAACTTCGTGAAAAAATGGAAATCAATTTTAACAAAATGGACTTTGAAAACACATATGAAGGGCTCTAAAACCTCTGAAAGTGGTCCTAAAATAGTCCAACACAACCCAAGTATTAGCACATATTGCTTAGAAGTGTGCATAAATGCCCTTTGGTGTGATATGCGAAAATTGAAGCTAAATTTAGCAAAATGGACTCCAGAAATGCATCTAGAAGGTCCAAAAACCCTAAGAACCATCCCTAGAATAACGTGCATACAACACAGGAAGAGCACATAAAGCATTAAAGTATGCATTAAAAGTGCACAAGCATGCATGGCCACGTGCCAAGCATATGACCACATGCACTTATGTATGGTCACGTGCACATCGTATGGCCATGGAAAATCCCCGCCAGACACGTGACCATGCCTATACCACCCCATTCTACACATTTTTCTCTATAAATTGACCCCTCTACATCCTATTTTGAGGGGGGAAGCAAGTGAAGTCACACACACACTCAAGAATCAGTCTAGTCAAAGGCATGGGAAACCCTTTTCCATACAATTTTTGTTCTCCCATAGCCTTTCCTTTAGGTTATTAGATCCTTTTTTCACCAAACCTAGCCTCATCTTTGTCAAAGCACATTTTAAAGGTATATAATCTAGCATCATTCAGTTGTCATTTTAAACCTCTCGATGAGGAAAGCTTGATAATCTCTCAAAGCTAGAGCTTCAAAGTTCACATAAGCTTAGTCGAGTTTAAGGACCATACAATCATTTTAGCATGTTTATTTTATCGCACTACATTTATTTTACTATCACTAGCATTTGGGAATACTGCTATGCTTGCATGATGAGACTGGCAATCTTGCATGCTATATGAATAATATACGTCTTGCTATGCTCATTTCATATCGTCATTTTGCATCCTTTATTTCTAAAACCATGAAATCACATTGTAAATACCAATAATGTGATAAGTTCATATCTAGAATAGATTCATAATGCTCTTAGTCCAATGATGAGCTCATGCATCCTTTATATCATTGTCATACATCATTAAAGCATGAATAATCACTACAAGCATAATCATCCTATCATTGATTGAATAAACTATGTAAATGATCGTATTCTCCTTGCAGATAAATAATATTAGATTTACTTTTCTGAAATCTTTTTCTTTTCATATGTATTTGATTAGGAAAGTGATGTAATAAATAAATTTTCATCTTTATTATCTTATACTATCTGATGTACTGTGTGAATGCTATATGAACTGTTATTACAAAAACTAGGGTGTAGCAGTAGCTATACATTGAATATTATATAATAAGAAGTAGTTAAAAAGTAAATGCGATCTATAAAACATAAAAATCTCTATTGGGGACAATACTCACTATGTGACATGATGTTGTCCCTTTCTTTTCCCGATTTTCAAAAAAATCAGGTGGCGACTCCATAAAATCAAAGTATCTAATCCTCTCGAGATCAATCATTTGTCCTTATTTAGTAAAGTTGCCATGTCCCTCAGAAATAGAAAAACAAACAACACCCTCAACCAATCAAGGTTGAGGAAGACACTCATCTAATTCTCTTACAATGGCGACTCCATTAGGGACTTCTAAGTAAGAGGGATCAACTAGAAAAATGACTATTTCTCATTATGCAATACTCAATCTATAGAGCCCCTCACCATAACATTTGCACTACACATCACACATGCACTATTTATCCCTAAAAGCCTTGATAATACTAGATGACATTACCACTATGGTTCAACTTGACTCACAAGGTAATGAAGATATGGTATTATCACCTTTAGTCTTTATTCGTGCATTCACCAAACTCATCTAACTAGAGTCTACAACCCAAGTCCTTAAGTGGGGGTGATTGAGTTATTAAAAGAATACTAGACTCACTGATCGAAGTCCATAACCCTAGTCATATAGGGGCATTCTAGCCAAAGGAACCGTTAGGCTTTCACCTTGACTTAGCTCAAGTAGATAAACTAGTAATAACATCCACTAGGATCCCACCAAGCTATGCATGCTATCCCTATCCTAACACTATCTATTTGACCTAATATTTATAAATGCCATGACTCTCCTAATGTCTATCATCGAATGACATTGTAATGTTAGTTTTTATATTAAGGACCATGTGATTCTCTTCTACTTCGTGTGAGCCCAAAGCATGAGGAATGATGAGAATTATGTACCTAAGCTTGAATAGTCTATATGAATTACCAAATAATAACATTCCTTAATAACGAAACCTACAAGGTGTCGTCCATTTATCCTTATTAGATCAAATGAATAGGTTAGGAACCCAACTAGATTGTGGACTTTTATGTTGGCAAAATCAAATTGTAAACTATTAAATGATACTTTTATGACTCACGGTAAACATATCAAATATTAATATGGGGGCAAGAACTCAGACTCCATTTGATTGAGCTTGGCCTTATGCATACAAACACATATAGGCTTTGGACATTATTTGAAGCCCGATAATTGAGCCTCACATTGACATCATGTCATTACTTCAAGCACATTTGAGTATCATTCCTTAATTTACCCTTTGGTTATGACTAACATAAATCAAAACAGCCAAGTTTTGAGAGCGGAACCATAGTCCCTTAATGACTATACGTTTATAACCCATCTAGGAAAGAAACTAAATGACCTGATAGAGAAATAAGGCTAGAAGCAAGAGCTTGCTTATGATTAGTTTGTTCACGGTGCATGAAAACTAACAAGCTTTAATCATGCATACATCATATACATGTAGAGAGCATGTACTAACCACTATTTCTTGCATGAGTAATCATTTTTCCCATCATAGGATTTTTGCATCCACTCTATATATACACACTCAACCTTTTCTTTTGCAGGCACAGATCATGTATCATTTATTTAGCTAACCCTAATAAATGTATAGGAATACTACATTCAAACATGAGTGACTAAGAAGATACCTCCTATAAGTAATTTAAAGACAAGCTAAAAGAGGGGATCCAAAAGCTACTTGCTAAAGGCACCATAGCTAAAATCCTTCAAGCCCAAATCAAAGCCAAAAGTACCTGAGATGGGATTAGCACACCACTAAATGAAGCATCTACATTTGTTAACCTAAGGGTAGATAAGGCAAAGGGAATTCCCTACCCTCTAATTCAAGCTAGAGATGATAATGACTACTACCAAGATCTCAAGAATGCACCAAAAGCTATAAAATTTGTTGCTATTACCAAGCTTGAATCAATAGGGGAGGTCAAACTACTAGCCAATAGGATAGCTTAGTTGGAATTCAACTTTAAAGACAAGGGAACTCATGGCTCCAAAAGCTTCACCGACCTGCCACTATTCAAAGATGAGCAGCTTTTAGATGACTTTAAGCTACTAAACTTTGCTAAGTTTGATAGAACAAGAGATTTAAGGGTCAATCTATGGTAATATGCTACCTTCACAGTTGCCACAAAGCTTACAGAATCATAAATTATTTGATTCTTCTTCACATCACTAAAGGAAGGATCGAGAGCATAGTTTTTTGACCTTTAAGATGAAATAAAAGACCATTGGCTACTGCTAACTCAGAAATTTATCAAGCAGTATAAATACAACACTCAGTTAAACATCACTTGAAGGGACCTTGAGACTACAAGGTAGAAACTTAGTGAAGCTTTCTCTAATTATGTCACCAGATGTTGAGGAAGGGCAATCAAGATGAGAAATTGTCCTCCTAAGGATGAACAAATATAGTTAATAATCAAAGGGGCACTACCACACTTTAGAACATAGATGATCTTTGCTCATTATTCTGACTTCAAAGCTCTCTATCAGGCTAGGATCAGAATTGAGGATGAGGAACCTCAACAAGCCAAAAACACTTTTCACCACAATACCTAACTAAACACCCAAAACACCTTCACCCGAACTGCAAAAATAAATATGATCCAACCTAACACCTATAACCCACCATCTATCAATACCATTAGACCATTAAGAAAATTCTCAAACTTTAGCCTCCCACTATCCAAAATATTATAGAGACTTTAATAAAAGAACCTCTTATAGCCATAAGAACCTAGGCCTCTTTCAAACCCACTACCACCTTAAATTAACCAAAACTTGTTCTACCACTTTCACCAAATGCTTGGCCATACTACTGATACATGCAAAACTCTTAAAATGCAATCTAAAACCTCATCAACTTTAGAAAAATTGATGACCCAAAAAATGACCCAATATCAAGACTAATCCTCTCTTAAACTATCAAAACATGCCTCCACCAACTATCAACATGATTTCCAATAATCTAATAGTAAACCTTATTGAACAATCAATCCAAGAAACCCAAGTCTACCAAGGAAAATCTAAGGAATGGATGAGCAATCAGGGTTTGAAATCTTCAATGACACCCTCAATGAGAAGCACTTACAAGACGTGATCATTGAGATTGACATTTGTGAACTAATAAAGAACTTGGAGATAGAATCTAAAAGTGAAGCTATCAATCTTGCCTAAGCTGTTACCATCCTCAAATCAAGCATCCATGACATCCTATTTGAAGACATTATTGGTGATGATCTCAGTACTTTTTCTTTATTTGAAAATGATGATGTAATGAACTTTAAAGTTAGTCCAATGAAATTAGATTTTTCTTCCTTATTTGACTTCTTTACTGATGGTGGTATGCATTGCATTAATAAAAACATTAGCATATTTGACATTCATTCCATATGCACCGAATCATTTAACATTGGCACAGAATCTGAACCATCATTTTGCATAATTCAAAAGATGTTACCCCTAAAGAGAGGAGAGAAATTGAAAAATACTAATAAAATATTCAAAAGTATTTGCCTGGATGTATGACGATATGCCTGGTATTGATAGAGACATTACTTAACACTTAATTCCTATTGAAGAAGGGTGCAAATTGGTAAAGCAAAAATTGAGAAGACTTAGACTATAATGGGCCCAATTAGTGAAAGAGGACATAAAGATATAGATTAAGGCAAAATTCATAAAGGTAGTAGACTATCCAGAATGGTTAATAAATATGGCACCAGTACCAAAGAAAGATGGAAGGGTTAGAATCTGCATCGACTACAAAGATCTGAACAAAGCCTACCCAAAGGATGATTTCCCACTACCTCATATAGACATACTGGTTGATAGTGTTGGCATATATGCAATGTACTCCTTCATGGATGGATTCTCTGGATACAGTTAGATCCTAATGGCCATTATTGATAAAGCAAAGATAGCCTTCATAATGAAATAGGGCACTTATCGCTATAGAGTAATGCCTTGTAGACTAAAGAATGTAGGGGCATCCTCCTAAAGAATGGCAACTGCAATGTTCCATGACATGATATATAAAGAAGTGGAGGCATACATTGACAACATTATGGTCAAGTTAAGAACTAGGGAAGAACACCCCTCTGATCTCTAAAAGTTCCTCAGAAGGGTTGAAATGCATATTCAGGGTTACTTCAAGAAAGATGTGGGGTATGTTATCAGTCAGAACAAGACTGAAATTGATCTAGACAAAGAAAAAGCTATCAGAGAGATGCCAGTGCCAAAAACTAAGATAAAAATTAGAGGCTTTTTAGGAGAACTATAGTTCATCAACAAATTCATCGTTAAGTTGATAACAGTGTGTGAACTAATCTTCAAGCTACTTAGAAAAGATCAGCTGGTTAAATGGAATGAACAGTGTCAGCTAGCATTTGAAAAAAATTAGAAGCTACCTAGCCAACCCACCGGTCCTAAAACCACCTAAACCAAGAATGCCTCTGACCTTGTATTTGGCTATCGAAGGGAATGCAATTGGTGCAATGTTAGCCTAAGAGGGAGAAACAAAAGCAGAACATGTAGTCTACTACTTAAGCAAGAAGATGCTACCATATGAGGAGAAGTATAACCAAGTCAAACATTTATGCCTAGCAATGGTATAGGCAATGAAGAAAATTAAACACTACTTTCAATCCCACAAGATCTAGGTTGTGTCTACATTAGACCCGATGAAGTACCTCTATGAAGCTCCCTCTCTAGTGGGGAAACTTGCCAAGTGGCTCGTATTGCTAATAGAATTTAATGTAAAATATCTGACTAAGAAGGCAGTAATAGGGAGAGCAGTGCCTGAATTTCTAGCTCTCAACTCCATTCCAAACACAGAAGAAATCCAATTAGACATCCTTGATGACCTTAGCTTGACCATTAAGATCCAAGGATGGCACATGTACTTTGATTGAGTAGCCAATAAGTTCAGTCTAGGAGTCAATGTCATACTAAAATCTCCAGAAGGTGAAGTAGTACCAATTGCTAAAAAGCTCGAGTTCAATGTCATAAATAATAAAGCAAAATATGAGGCATGTACACTTAAAATAGAAGCACTGATAACCCTAAATGTCTTTGGAAATTCCATGCTAGTAATCAATCATGCCATGGAAGAGTGGGAACTGAAAGAGCAGCATTTGAGGCCTTATCTGGACTACTTAAGGCTACTCAACATGTCCTTCCGAAAATGCAGATTCATTCATCTTCCTAGGAATCACAATTAGATGGTAGATGCACTTGCTTCCTTAGCATCAGTATATGAAGGACCATCCAAAATGCCTATGAAGCCTCTAATTCTACTCTAGTTAGGATAACCCTGTTATAAAAATTATAGAATAACGAAGATAGAAGCCATTGAAAAACCCCTAGTTCTACGACATCTAGAGATATCTAAAGGAACAAGCCTATCTTGATCAAGCAGATGAAAAAGACAAAGCAGTCATTCGACAACTAGTATTAAAATTCACATCACACCAGGGTGTGTTATACAGGTAAAGCTTAGTTGGTTTATAACTCCGATGTCTAGATGAAATTGAAGCTACAAGGGTAGTAGAAGAAGTACACGAGGGTGTTTGTGGTCCACACATGAATGGAGCAATCCTAGCTAAGAAACTAATCAAACAAGGGTTATTCTAGATGATGATGATGGAAGATTGCATCAAATTTGTAAGGAAATGCCATAAGTGTTAGATCCATGGGAATGTCAGCCACCTTTCCACCAATAGAACTACATTATATCTCCTCTCTATGGCCCTTCTTAGTATAGGGACTAGACATAATTAGGGAAATCCACTTGACAAGCCTCAAATAGAAATAGGTTCATCTTAGTGGTAGTGGACTACTTTACAAAATGGGTATAAGCAGAATCATTTGCAAGGATAGGAGCCAAGCAAGTGGCCAAGTTCATGAAAAGAAACCTATTATGTCGATATGGGATCCCCCATCACATCATCACTGATAATGGTGCCTAATTCCAAAGAGAAGTTATAGAGCTATGATGAGTTATAAGGTGGAGCATCATATATCTTCTCCTTACTGATTATAAGCAAATGGGGCTATTAAAGTTATGAATAAGAGCATAAAAAAGATCTTGTAAAAAATGACTCAAACTTACCAAGACTGGGTAGACAGATTTGCCACATGCCTTATGGGGGTATCGAATAATAGTTAGGACTTCAATAGGAGCAACTCCTTTCTCATTAGTGTGTGGATCAAAAGTAATTCTTCCAATTAAAATAGAAATCAAGTCTCTTCGGGAAGCAATTGAATCTGAATTACTAGAAGTATAGTGGGCTCAATAGAGGCACGACAATCTTACTCTCTTAGATAGCTATAGGGTCAAGGCTCTATACCACATATAGTTGTATCAAGCTTGACTAGTCAAGTCCTTCAATAAAAAAGTAAAACATAAGAGTGTGAAAGTAGGATACTGGGAGCTAAAGCAAACAAGATAGAATGTTTAGGACCTTAGAGGGAAATTCATACCAAAATGGGAAGGCCCATACCTGGTCAAGCATGTCTTTATCAAAAAGAGCAGTTAAGTTGATGGATTATGAAGGCCATAAACTCTCTTGACCTGTCAACATAGATTGCCTGAAGAAATACTACGTCTAAGGTAAAAAAAATCTCGCTGAGTTGAAAACTTGAAAATAGTAGTTCAAGCAAAAGTTAAGGACCTTTTACTGAGTTAAAAACCTAAAAAAGGCAGTTTAGGAAAAAATTAGGGAAAGAAACTAGAAAACTTGAGAAAGCTAGTTAAAGATAGGGGTAACTTTAAATTCGAAATTTGTATGAATGCACTTGTGCCTTTCTTAAATGAGTACATTGAAATGAGAATGATTGCCAATTTATGCAAAATGTCTTTGAAAAGTGCAACATATTTTATCATCATGAATTGCATCAAGCATTTTTTGCATTGTCTTTCTTTACATGACTATGGTTCTTACCATCCTCTCTAAGTTTACTCTTTGAGATCAGCCACTATTATATTTTATATATATATATATATATATATATATATATATATATATATATATATATATATATTATATATATATATATATATATATATATATATATATATATATATAAAGCCCAGCTAGGAATGAAAAGCTCTAAAAGGAGACACCTTAGGCAAAAAAAGGAAGAAAAAGAAAGCCCAACTAGGTGTGAAAAGCTCCAAAAGGAGACACCCTAAGCAAAAAAGGGAAGAAAATGAAAACCTAGCTAAGTATGAAAAGCTCCAAAAGGAGACACCTTAGGAAAAAAAGTGGAAAAAGGTAGACAATAGTAATGGCAAATATCATCATCAATACATAATAGAAAGCACATACAGTCACCATCATACAAGCATTATACAATATGCAGGACAAGTGCCTAAATACAACACTTAAAGTCTATAACCTTAGGAAAATGATATAACAAAGCAAACTACAGACTAAAAAGACCTATACTTATCTCCTTAAATAACTACATCAGCCATGGCTACCATTAAAAGTGAGCAATGATCCTGCTCAAGCATCCCCCTTATTTGATCTTGACTCATTATCGTTCATTGCAAGGGATGATAGTCGTGACTCTAGCTCACTGATGCGGTCATGATAAGTTAGATGCTCCTACTCCTATTCGCGACTAGCAAGATGGTGCTTAACTTGCATTATATATTACATATCATACACTCATACATAAGTTTTCACAACTCATCTTATTTGTAGTTTATTACTAATAAAGTTTACTACATACTTACACCAAAATAAGAACAAGAGCTTATCGGATTAAAAGAAGTGACTCTCGATGACCCACGTGATGGCTTAACCCTCGAACCTAAGGGACGAGATGCATCTGCTTGAGAAGGTGGAGGTAAAGGAAATTTCCCACTAGTACGACATCGATTAGTTGAGGGATTAATACATTGGCATAAGGTATACCCTCACTCTCTAAAAGGGTCTTAGAGGGGAATCCTATCATAGCAACTATAAGATCATCACTATAGAGTTAAAGGCCCTATAACATGTCCTTAAAGGGAGGGACAGGAACTCTCCTCATGTATGGGCCATCCCACCAGTGATGGACTCTCTTACCTAAATACCACACCCTACCAATGAGGCCATAAAATAACACTCCTCTCTTTGTCAGTTGTTATGCAGCCAACATCTCTATTGTCTAGTGAGATCTCGCCACCCACCAATGAAGAAAGATCTACTCAAAAAGCAATAATAAATGAATGATCCCTAAGAAAGGAATAACCAACACAATAGGAATCAGACATACCTGATTAAGGGATAGCCTCCTCATATGGTCCTGGGCTATTGTGTAGTCCTCATTAAATCTGTAGTCTTCCAGATCTAGGGAGAATAATGAGGGAAGCCATCCTCTTAGAAATGCTCGATGGATGGTTGAGGGAGAACCCTGAACTCATATACCCAGATCTATCAAAATTAGAATAATAAACTAAAAATAAGGGAATAGAAGTCAAAACTTCTACTCATGTCCAACATAAATAAACACCTGTACATCCTCAAACCACCTCGATATGCTGCGTCAAGTCTAGAATACATATGAGCAAAGGTAGTAGCACCTTAACAATGCCTCAATAGGCCATCCATGTCTCTCAAGACAGATAGCAATCATAGATCACCAGTACTTGAAGGTTCAGGAGGATAACAACACTTAATAAATAAAATGAAAAGTAGCAGGCCAACTGCTCCATTGAGACGAGGCCATCATCATATAAAGCCCATATAGAAGAAACAAACTATATGTATCCAATGAAGTACGGACAACCAGACTTTACAGGAGTGACTACCCTAAGCAAATCCCTCACGAGACGCCTCCTTGCCATAGCAGTGGAACACTCCTCATCATTAAAAGGAATGGGCTCTCCAAAAAAGCTCAAGCCCATGATGGCGGCAAAGTCTAAGGGGTT